>JAOEHX010020426.1:0-29212 GCA_025448015.1 Bolborhynchus lineola | reverse complement strand
TGCATCTGCATTCCAAGACCTGGGTGGTGTGGTCAGAGCATTTGCCGATAAAGACTGAAGCAAAGAAGTCATTAAGATCCTCAGCCTTCTCCAAATCCAGGCTAGCCAGTATGCTTAAGCCAAGAGAAAAGGAACAACAGGAGAAGGAAAACTAAGAGAAGGGTATAGCTAGTAGAGACATTGCTTTACTGAGACATCTGTTTGCTGCAGGGGCAGCAGAACAACACAGGCTTGTGAAAATCACCTTCAGTGGTCAGGGTTGAAGCTGAAGAACCTGACAAGATTTGGATTCTGGGGAAAATCCAATGAAAAGAGGTGGCATCCCCATTTGGAGTCCATCCAGTTCAGCACTCAGTGACAAGTTCAGCCCTTCAGCTTAGATCACTCTAATTGCATGCTATTTATTGTGTAATTGCCTTATAAACAGACACACACATACAGCATAAGATAATTGGGATCTGTAATTATATGCAATTAGCAACATTCATTGCTCCCTGCTCTACTTATCCCTAATGAATGGCCTGTGCAAACAACAGGCTTGGTACTGGGACAAATTGCTGTGTGACATGGGCAAAGGGAGCGCCAGAGATTAAAACCATTGGTCATGGAGTGAGGAAACGGAGGAGTATCATGGTCTGGCATGAGTGATGAGCAGATCCCCAAGGCCTGGGGAGGGGTCAGTGGAGCAGAGCATGGCCAAAGGATTCTAAGGGTTCAGACTTCACTTTTAGACCTGGTTCCACAATAATTCTGGTATCTTCAGGCATCAGCTTCACCTACAAGACAGAGCTGTCATCCTCTTTGAAATGGAGGTGGGATGTACAGCAGCAAACTGTTCTGAAGGTGCTAAGCTATAGTTATTTCAACAATCTATAAGTGGCTGTCATATATTAGAGTCCAGTAAACAATCCTAGTGGATGCAAAGGAATGAGAGATATAACTTACAGGTGTTAACGCGGCACCTGGTGAGAACAGCACTGCCTAAAGAGGCACCAATGTGTGGCCAAGGAACTTGTCCAGAGTTGAAAATCTTAGGGCTAGGCAAAGCCAGATGTTTCTCAGATGTTGACAGCAGAACATAGGGGAACAGGTATCCTCATCACATCAGGCTTATAAAACAAAGCAATTAAATGTGGGAAAATGATATTTGTGGGTGCAGAAAGAGCCCTTCTGTGCCCAACAGATGGAGAAAATGGGGTTTTCTATCCCTAGCAGGGAAACAGAGCTGGTCCCTGAGAGAATCAGAACTGCCTGCGAGGCACTCCAGCCGATCTGTCATATGCTAAACAGTGATGATAGTGGTGAAAAAATACCCATGTACTAAAGAAACGTGCTGAAATGGGAAACCACCCAGCTGGGCTTCCACTGTGCAAATTCAGGCTCTAGAATTATCTGGGAGGCTATTTTCCTGCTGGCAAATGTAAGCCAATACCTTCTGGAGGAGATTAAAGCAAAGCATTTTTTAAGGCCCAGCTCCCCCGGGATGCTATATCCTCCCAGGAACAGGACTGTACCTGGATGGGTACTTAGTGCTGGAGGCAGAAAAGCCTCCTATGTGCAATTTGTTTTGAGGAAGAAGATCTCTAAAAATTAAACATGAACTTCTGTTCTCTTTTGTTTGATCAAGGTCAGAAGACCCTTCCTCATCGAGGCTGGCATCCCTCTGCACACATAGCCTGTGGCAAACAAAGGCATCTCTTTGTACTCAGCTGGTTTGTGCCCATCCCACTGGTCCAAAAAGGCTTGTTTAATGAAATCTCCAATCTAATGGCAGAGTAACCTGACACAGGCACTCTCATGAGAGATTGAAGAGTAAGCAAAGGAACTTCTCCACCCATACTGAGCAAAGGGTAAGCCATGGGTGGGTGCATGACAGGCTCTGCTCTGGTGGCTTTGGTTGATAGTAAAGCAGCTCCTGGGAGATGCTTATGCTGCTTCTGGTTCATCCCTTTTCCAGCGTGTGCTTGGCTTATTGGACTTGTATTTCCATGAGATTGCCTGAGTTTTCCTGTGCTGCACTCAGATATCAGTCTCACCTCATCACACAGACTTTGTCTGCATTTCATCTCTCCTTAAGTCAGGAGAGTCCCACATCTGCTGCTGCTGCCCTGGACCACCCCATAAGGCTGCCTGGCCCTGTGAAGCACAGCATCCCAGCTCCTGGCTTCACAGAATCATGGGTTGTAAGGGACCTTAAAGCTTATCCAGTTCCAACCCCTGCCATGGGGAGAGACACATTCCAGTAGACCAGGTTGCTCCAAGCCCCATCCAACCTGGCTTGGTGCAACCCTGGCAACCCAGCTTAAACAACCATTGGCTCTCCCTGTGCCAAGGAGCCTGGCACCGAGTGATATTGGCCAGGCATAAGCCTATGGACCGGGAGGAGGGCAATGCTGGCCCTGCTTCAGCTGGAGAGCTCAGCTGGGTAATCATAGCAAGCCAGGCACAGGCTCCGTGATCAACAAATGCTATATTTAATGTCAGTAAAATAATAACAGGGTTTGCACTCCCTGTAGTTAGAAAGGAAATAGACTGCCTGCACCTTTGGTGAATGGTACTGCTAAGGAGCAGTGCTTCCTTGTTTTCTTGCCCTGGAGCATCAGAACTTTTGAGAACCAGCGAAGGCAGAAGAGAAGAGGGAAGAACTTGAAACAGCTTCAGGCCAGGCCCTTCTCACACCACCAGCAGCCAGACCTCTGCTTAGGGCAAGAGGGAACATGAAGCTGGGCTGCATCCTACAGCTGCCTAAAGGCCCTCTCCACCAGCAGCATCCTTTTGACAGCATGAGGTAGAGGAGCAGTCCATTTTTACCTCTGGCATTGAAATGATGCAAGGGACCTAATATGGATTCAAAGAGACCTAAGATGACATTTTAAGCCCTCCATCAAAGACCAGCAGCCGCAGCCATCAAGACTCTTCTTCAAATTGCCATCAGACACTGAACTATCTCGTTATGAACAGGTTTTTGCAGCTTGTGTGTATGGGGATGGATTCACCTGAACACTCTCCTATGGGTTGTCAATGAGGTGAGTGTTTTGCCACACTTAAGGAGACTCAGGAGCTTGGCTGCATGTACAGAAGGAACAGCAATTTCAGTGGCTTTTGCAAAACAAGCACAAGCCACACTAAAGATTAATTTTCCTTGTTCTTTCCAGAGCTGCACAACTCTCCCAGCGTATTAAGAATGAAACTACTCTGCAAATCCTAACAGCATCCAGCAGTAAGGTTGATTCTGTGGAATATGGAATAAGTACATGGGGCAATAAAGGAGGGACATGAAGAGATGCTCTAGGTAACTTTTAAGCCTGGTCAGATAGGTTGTGCTGAAGCAACTTCTTACATCCAGGAGGATGCAGCAGGTTTGTGGGTGATTGATGAGGCCTCAGCTTGTGCTGAGCTCTGCTGAGATGTGGGCAGGGGCATATCCACAGGTTTGGAGATGCAAGGAGGCAGCCTTAAAACTTGGCACCATTTGGCAGCTCACTGCGTGCTCAGCCTTGGCAGTTCCTCCCTGTTTGGGTTGCTATGAGTATGGACAAGGGGATTGCAACCACTAATTTTGGAAGTCTCTTAGATCTGAGAATTGGTATCATTACAATTGTGTCTCGTGCTCCTTGGAGAAGAATCACAGAATCCCAGACTTGTTTGGATTAGAAGGGACCTTAAAGCTCCTCCAGTTCTAACCCCATGCCATGGGCAGGGACACCTTCTACCAGAGCAGGTTGCTCCAAGCCCTGTCCAACCTGGCCTTGGACACTGCCAGGGATGGGGCAACCACAGCTCCTCTGGGCACCCTGTGCCAGCGCCTCAGCACCCTCATTGTAAACAGCAGTGACAAAGATCAGTGAGCTGGGTAAGTGGAAAGAAAGATGGAAGAAAGATGGAAGGAGTTAGCATGATACAACATTGATCTGGAGGACAGTAGAGGGAGAAATGTGCCATGGCAAGTTCCAGGGCATATGGAATGGGAAGGAAGAGCCCACTGACTGAAGAAGCACTATGGGCTATGGAACTCCCATAGCAACAGAATCATAGACTTACAGAATAGTTAGGGTTGGAAAGGACCTTAAGATCATCA
Organism: Bolborhynchus lineola; assembly: GCA_025448015.1. Classification (NCBI taxonomy): domain Eukaryota; kingdom Metazoa; phylum Chordata; class Aves; order Psittaciformes; family Psittacidae; genus Bolborhynchus; species Bolborhynchus lineola. The sequence goes on along the minus strand of JAOEHX010020426.1, from coordinate 25,134 downwards.
CAGATTTAGTTAGAAAAGCAAGAAATGGCTTCCAGAGTGAGGTGACTTGGTCAAGGAGATGACTGAGCAGGACTGAATCAAGCCCAGGGAAAGAAAATCAGCCTGGAGCCAGCTGGTACTTGATTCAGAAAATGGACCCTTAGATATCAAAGCAATCTCTTACCTCAGTTCAAACAGACCACAATGTGCTGGTTTTCTTGGAGCTGGAGCTGTTCATGAGCTCATCAAAAGTTATGGCAACATTAATAATCATGATGCTTGGCTCCAGCCCTAATGCCCACTTGTAGACATCTGCAAATGCCAGGTCCTGCTTGCCTATGCCATTTTATTGTCCAGTTTCTCATGCAAGTAATCTGATCAGACTGTGGCACATGAGATATGCAAAGTACTGCTCTGCTGCAAGGATAATTAATTTCCTCTCATGATTCTGAAATCATTCATACACTGTTTTCTCCTCTGTTTATAGACTCCAAGCTTTTAAACCAAGCAGGCACAGGGCAATTCATCCTGACCAACTGTTTAAGTAGGCTGTCCAGGCTGTCTTACAAACAATTCCATTTTCAGACCACCAACATCTGTTTGAGATCCACTACCTATAATTGCTCTTGTTTTTTCTGGTCCTCAGAGTCCATTGCAAGAACTGTTCCGACGCTCAGGTACAGATTAGAGCATATTCAAGCTGTCAACAGGCAGTGATTTTGGTCAGGCACCACCATTTATGTGTATGCTGGAGACAGTGGTGGTAATGGGACAAGTGCCTTCACTTTGCTGCCATAAAGCTTACTGCAGACTTCCCATTCCCACCTCAGTGCCCAAAGAGGATAAGGTATTTTTCATCTTGCAGGAAGACTGAAAGAACTAAATCACTGATGTTTCTAAGAGGCAAATCCACAGTGGCAATAAGCGCATCCATCCATTCCAAGACGAATTTAGAGGTCTGGGCTAAAATCTTGGCTCCTTTTGGCACAAGCGAGATACACAACCTTTAGTTTCAAGCAGTGGTAAATCCAGCTCTCCTGCAAGGACACATGTGATGATCATTGCACCCAGTGTAGGACCAGAACATGTGCTATCAGTAGATCGTAAAGAATACGGTGTATTTGCCTCTCTATCACTAGCAGCCTTCACCAGGATGTGTGAAATGAGATATTACTAATGCTATTCATCTGCAGTGGCAGCAATCTTTCCCCAGCTGTGCAGGCTGGCACTGTAATTACAAACACTGCTTTTTTACCCTATGTGCTGACTGCTCACAATCACCAACCATTGGCACTTGCTTTTTTTTAGTTCCTTTCTTTAATGAGGAATTAGCCAATACAATGTTGGACCCAGGATGAATGTAATGTTCGGGTGGATACCTATGCCATAGCATTCAATTATTGTAAAAGCTGCATTAGCTGAGTTAAATTATTAGGAAATATTTCCTGGTGTATGAAGTAGCAGCTGTTGTGGCAGCTGCTTTGGGAAATGAGTAAATCTCCAGGGTCACACAAAGGATGGGAAAATGCAGTGTAGGTCCTCACTGGAGAAATACAACTTGTCTCATAGATAGCTCTCAGGCTTGAAAATTAATGTTAAGCTTAAATGTGCCAGCAGGCATAAAAAAGCCACAAAACTTGGATCCAGGGCTTGGACTGATTAGATATAAATTAAGATATAAGGAAGAAGTTCTTTACTGTAAGGGTGGTGAGGCACTGGAATGGGTTGCCCAAAGAAGTGGTAAATGCTCCATCCCTGGTAGAGTCCAAGGCCAGTCTGGATGGAGCCTTGTGTGACATGGTCTAGTGTGAGACATCCCTGCCTTGCAGGGGGTTGGGATTGGGTGATCTTAAGGTCCTTTCCAACCCAAACCATTCTATGATTCTATGATTCTGTGACTCTAATCTCTGCAAGATGCTGGCACAGTAACATCCTAGGTGCTGGCTCCCCATGTGGTGGTATATGAATATAAAAGGAGTGAGTTTTAAGTCCTGATCTTGCTTTGTCCATGTGTAGAACACTTGGACAAACATCCGCAGCCACTTTGTCTTTCACAGAGTCAAACTAGATGACATGGACCCTTGTTCCCCTGCTGCCCCACCATTTTGCACATGCTGCCAACAAAACTAGTGAATGAAAATGCTTGTGAGTATAGCAGCTTCACTCAGATCTCATCCACATTCTGCAATAGTGGTTTAGAATAATTTTGTGGACCTTTTTTTTTAGCTTCATATTTATATGCATATATTTGATCTCTTCTACTCTTAAAATACTATCGGAAAGGCTAAGAGATGTTAATGTGAAGATAGATGGCAGATCTGAGATGCGCTACCAACACTGCCTTGTCGCCATCTGGGTACATGAATGTGAAATTGAAATGTAACTTTAAGGCAAAAATCTGTTTAAATTCTTTCTGATTTTCCTCCCTGACTCTTACAGACAAGCCTGCGTGGCAACAACTACACAGAGGGCAGTTTAATTCATCTCTTCATAAACAGAGTGCACTGGGATGCTCCAAAGACAATGCATCAAGTTCCCTGTAGAAATTCAGAGCAGGGAAGGTGACCTCAGGGGTCCCTTTCTGTTCCCAAATTCATTGCATCCCTCCCAGCAGTGAGGCTGAGACAGGCTGCTGGGTTGCAGTATGAGTACACTGTGCCCCACTTCAGACTTTGAAGGTCTCTGAGAAGTTTCAGTTAGGAAGGAAGGAAGAGGTTGTTCCAGCAGCACAGAGCATCATCTCCTCTGCTCTGAGCAGAAATGCTTGTAGATGCAGTTCAGTATCTCCCACAATGCTGAGATCTTGGCTTGCTCATGAGGCAGGAGGGATGCTGGCTGCTGAACTCATTACAGCAGGTGCTGGTCTCTGGGGAATTTCCTCCCTCAGACCTCATATTTAGCTGTAAATAGAGAACAATGCAAGCCATACTTAATTTACTGGGCACTTGCTTGGCTGATTAGCTGGATATCTTCTGTCTGGACAGATGAAGACCACCCAGGACAGTACAGGAGCTTAAACAATGCTTGTTTAGTTCTTCATTATGCTGGATGCCTGAATTGTGCTCAACATACTGCAGTGCTGGGCGCTGATTGCATCCTGCATCTAAGCTCTTTCATATTGCCTTGGGAGATGGGCTAGATGTAGGTGCAATCATAGAATCATAGAATCAACCAGGTTGGAAAAGACCTTTAAGATCATCAAGTCCAACCATTCCCCCAGGACTGCCAAGGCCACCACTAACCCATGGTGCCGAGGGCCTTGTCTGCATGGGTTTTGAACACTTCCACAAGATGATGATTCCATCACTTCCCTGGGCCTCTTGTTCCAATGCCTGATTAGGCAGGCTTACACTGACCCCTCAGCAGCACCCCACTTTCCTGCTGCTTAATCTGTAATAATGCCCATTAGCTGCTTTGCAGTCTGGTGAGAGAGGAGGGTGATCTCAGTCCACAGGGAATTTTAAACAACCAGAAACCTGCTGGTGGAACTGGCTGTAGGCAAAGGTCACTGTGGCTGTCAAACACAAGGACACACAGAGTCCCTGGTCCTGAATCAGCTCCATCAGCTCCTGGGATGGACAGAGAGGGAGGAAACTGAGCACAACCAATCCACCCCATGCATGTCTTGAGATGTCACCTATGGACTGGGTTGTCCTCCTGTGTACCTGCCTGAGATACTTCTTTGGTGGTGGTATTTAAGTGGAAATCTCCTGGGATGTCAACCTTCCAACACTTGGGAAAGGGAACAGTAGGATGGATTTTAAACATGGGACTTACAGGTAGAGCACAAGAGATGAATTTTTGAGGTGAATGCTCCAATTCTGCTGGGGCCTTTTCAGAAGAGTCATAAATGGTGCAGCACTGGAGCAGGTTGAAATAGTTGTGCAATCTTTATCCTTGGAAATACTCACAACTTGGCTTGACAAAGGGTAAGCAACCCAACCTAAACTGGCCCTGCTTTAAACAGGGACTGGAACTGGTTGATTGGAGTCCCTACCAACCCAAAATATCACATCAGGATGACATGGCTTTTGAAATCTGTGACCATTCAAGTGATTGAATGTAGGCATCTAAGTTTATGCTCCTAACCTTTAGCTAAATAAGAGTGTCCCAAAGTCCCTGAACCAGTGATGTAAATAGGCTCTATTTTCTTGAAATACATCACTTCTTTTCACTGCTTACCTTAGCCTGTCCTTTGAGTCATTCTTCTGGGCTTTCCTTGTAACTTAATAGTGAAGAAATCCACTTTACCCATGAGAGATGATCAGAAAGAAAGGCTTTTATAAAAGGAAAGAAAACCGTGCATCACCTCCTCCCCCAGACACACATCCCACAGCCAGGACTTATAAATCCTACAGAAGTATCCAAATAGCCCAGTGCTTACAGCATTTATGTCAGGTATAGGCAAGCCAGCGTTAAGACCTTTACTCTTTCTGGTTGATTCTACAGCTGATGTTTTTAGTTGCATTTGTTTTGGCATAGGATAGCCTGAGTGCAGCCTGAGATCTGATTTCTGTTAGGGGATCGATGTCCGGATTAAAAAACCACTTTATTATTTAGCTTTCATCTTAAAGCATCCTCACTTGAATCCTGTACCAGGCATAATTGGAATGAAATGACAGATCTGAGTCCCTAAACCCGAGGACTGAAGAACACTGAAGAACACTTGGTTCTGCTGGTAACACATTAGTCTCCTTGAGATAAACACATAAGCTGACCAACAGCATTTTACCAGCTGTTTAAGATGGGGAATCTCTTCAGAGCAGTACAAGGGTGAAAGTCTTGAATGGGGATGAAATGAAATTAAATTCATTTTAATTAATTTTTATTGTATTTCCAAGAAAGGCTCCTACATTTTCCCTTTGGGTCAGGTTTTTGTCTGCTCTTTTCCATTTCTACTGTAGGTTGCTATATGCCCAGTCCTGTTTCCTGCTTCTCTTTCTGCTGTAGAGGTGAAGCAGGGGATGGGGCTGCTGCTTTGCCAGGATGTTACACACACACAGCAGGTTCAGTTATAGAATCACAGAATGGTTTTCGTTGGAAAGAACCTTAAGATCATTGTATTCCAAACTCCTGCTATGGGGAGGGGCACCTCACACCAGACCATGTCACCCAAGGCTCTGTCCAACCTGGCCTTGAACGCTGCCAGGGTTGGAGCAATCAGTGCCACTGCCTCACCACCCTCACAGTAAAGAACTTCTTCCTTATATCTAACATGAACTTCCTCTGTTTAAATTTAAACCCACTACTGCTTATCTTATTGCTACAAACCCTGATGAAGAGTTCTTCTCCAGTATCCCTCTGTTGTAGTTCTTCTATGGATTAAAGCACAGGTTGGGTGCTGCTTTGGATGTTTAATACCCAAGGCAATCATGTTTGTCAACCCCTGTACCTAAATTTATACCTAAATTCGCCCTCCCTTCCTCTTTCCCTTCCTTCCTCTCTTTCCTCTTTCTTCATCTTTTTCTCTCTTTCCTCCTTTCACCCCAGATTTCTGCTGTGATAATTTTTTGTTCGAATAGGAGGCTTTTCCCAAACAGGGGAAGTTTAGATTGGATATGAGGAAGAAGTTCTTTACTGTAAGGGTGGTGAGGCACTGGAATGGGTTGCCCAGGGAAGTTGTGAATGCTCCATCCCTAGTGGTGTTCAAGGCTGGGTTGAGCAGAGCCTTGGGTGGCATGATTTAGTGGGAGGTGTCCCTGCCCATGGCAGGGGGGTTGGAACTGGATGATCTTCAGGTCTTTTCCAACCCTAACCACTCTATGATTCTATGGGTGGGCTGCAGTGCCAGGAGTCACCTTTCTGCTACAGCAGCTGTAAATGGGGCAGGAGAACACACATCCCTTTTTTGCAAGGTAAGCAACTCATTTAGGGGTAGCCTGGAACAATGCTTTTTGAGAGCATCACCCGAGAGCTTGCACAAGTGCCATTCCTGCCTCAGTGCTGAATTCCTCAACGTAATGCAGTCCTGAGCAGATTCGCTACTAACCTCTAAGTGTACAGTGAAGCCAAAAGAAGAAATAGGCAGGGAAAGAAATGTTCTTTTCAGACCTCTGAAAGAGCGCTACAGGCAGTGGGGAGCAAACAGCAGCATTACAGGCTGATAACAACGCTGCTTGAGGACTCCTTTAAAGTAATAAATGTGGTTTTAATAAGCATATTTCTTTATTTGGGGCACTTTGGGTCTGCATACAGATGTAATTTCATATGCAAAGCCTGGCTGTGAGGCTGCATCTGAAATGCCTGGGGACACTCCAGATGGGGAGCGCTGGGCCTGCAAAGCAACAGCCTCCCATTAGAAGGGATTTAGTCTGAATTCTCTCTCAAAGATGAGGAAGAGCAGAGAAGCTGGGACAGCCACAGGGAATCTGCTGATAATGCTGCAGTGACACAGCTCAATGGTCCATTTGCCAAGGGTCTCATGGATCTCCAATAAGATTAATATCAGTAAGTGCCATGTCAGATGAGGGAGGCAGTAAGGAAGGGGTTGTCAGACTACAGGTATGATTATCTTGTCTTCTCATACTTCTTGCCTTTTAGTAAATAAACCTAGTAAGATGCTGGGCAGCAATTCAATCTGTCACGCTTCTCACATCAGAATAATCCAACCAGAAATAGAAAGTGTTCATCCCCCATTAGAGGCAGTGCCCTAAAGAACAGCCTGATTTCTTTGGTTTTTGGCTCGTAATGCATTTCACATCAATTATGCACTGCCAACAGAAGTAGCTTCTTGCCAAGCTGTGGTCTGCTTTTCTCCTAGAGACATCCAAACCATTTTACTTCTGTTCAGGCTGCTTGTTGGCACATTTCCACTGGCAGCAAAGGCTCAAATATATGAAGAAGTCACACGTGGCACCTTGCTCCCAAGTTAATTCCCTTCATGGCAGAAGGTCCTGGGCTAGTTCTCCCCAAGGTCTTTTCCTCTCATTAAGAGGGATGCTCGTTTTGCTTGGCCTTGCTTATCTCTGAGCAGGGACAATGTATTTGGAGCATGAGGTGACTGTCCCACTGACCCTATGGCCACCAAAGCAACCACATGTGCCCTGACCCCCACTACTTGGTGCCCAGGTTCGATGTTCGCTATATATAACCTCATGCTCTGATGCTGGGTTGGAATTTGCTCTAGAGAGAGATCCTCTCTGCATTGCCAGGCTGCTCCTACACCTCTGCCTCTGTGGCTGCATTGTCATGGTAATGTGTCTGCTTCAAATGAAAAGCAATCCTTTCTTTTCTAATTTAATTACTGAATGAGTTCTTCAGGACAAATTCCACATTGCTTTGCTCTTGGATTGCCCCTAGCACAGAAGGTGAAACATTTTAAAACCTAAATTGCTCCTGGTGTCACAGATAACACCTACAAGAGAAAAGCAGGGCAATGGGCATTGTCACTCACAAGAAAACAGCACTTCTTGGCTGATGTGCACAGCAGAGGTGAAGTGCCCCAAATGACACCCCTGTTGCTCAGCTTACTGCCCGCTGTGATGCTGTCTAACTTTCCCTAGCTCTTATTCACAGTGCACCTTCTGTATCCAAGTTTTCAGACCTGGAATTCAGAGCCCATGCCAGAAATTGCTCATTCCATGCCATTCGAACTGTTGCTAAATTATGTTGGTTCTGTTTTCTTCCATCATTTGCAAACACACAGGGGGAACAAAACAAGTTTTATTTCTCTCTTCCCACGTTGCCGTCATCTGTCCCATTTTGAGGGCTTTGTTGCAGGCACACATGGAGATCTTTGAGGGAGCCATTGATAGCTGCTATCTATCTTGGGAAGCAACAAAGACAGGATGAAGCTGGGGGTTTTTAGTCTTCTTGCATGATGCTGCAGCCTGGAAGGGAAGGCGCATCACTATGAGGTGCAGATAAAGGCTGTGCCTGCCCAGTTCATCCAGGATCCTAATGGGGATCAAAGTGGAAACATTAACCAATGCAGTCATCAAGCTGGCTGTCATTTCTGCTTTTAGCTAGGACAGGAGATGAATCATTCCTAGTGCCCAGGGATGGGGAGCTGCAAAGCCAGTCCCTGATTGCACTGTGGTGCCAGGAGTGTGCATGTATTTACCAAAGTGGACCCAGAAAGGCCAGGCTGCTCCATCCCAATGTCTCTGCCCTCTGGAGCAGGGAAATGGGCTGAAATGGGGCTGGGAAGATGGGGGCTCACTGGAGGGGATGGGAAGGCTCCCAAGCACTTAGCATTTCCTAGGGTAGTAGAGCCCTCAGGTACCTGCTGCAGTGGAGGGGGCAGCTGCTGATAGCAAGACTCTGTGTGCCAGCAGGCACCAAGACTGCTCCGCTTAGAAGAGCTGTATTTGATTATTTGCTGCATAATAACATTACCTGTGTGCTTCCTTAGCTAATACATTTTTGCCTGCCAGAGGAGGCAAAGTGATTCTTAATCACACTGATGTACCAGTTCGGGTATCAATAGATCACTGTGTGTTATAAACTATGGCAGTATTCCCTTGACGTGTATTTTTGTGCTATTTCACCTGCAGGAGGTTGTAAGTGTCTCTCCTTTCTGATTTTCTAGCTAATATTGTTTTCTGCAGAGTCCTAGATGTTGTGGCTGCCCCATCCCTGGCAGTGTTCAAGGCCAGGTTGGATGAGGCTTGGAGCAAGCTGCTCTAGTGGAAGGTGTCCCTGCCCGTGGCAGGGTTGGAACTGAATGAGCTTCAAGGTCCCTTCAACCCAGAACAGTCTAAGATCCTATGATGTAAATAAAGGACTTCAGAGTTTGTGGTGGGCTAATTATTGATAGAGATAAGAAAATCAGTGGCAAATACTGCCACATTCAGGTAAAGACTTCAGTTGTTTTGCGGGATAACAGCATTTTTGACCGAGGGAGAAATTCACAAATGGATTTTTTTTCCATCAGAGGAGGGGGCCGCCATGGGAACTGCGTCTCCATTCCTATCAGCCAAGTTTAGGTCTTCAGGATGGAACCGAGCAAAACCTCATGAACAGATCAGCGGGCAGGAGGTTTAGGAGAGCCCGACGCGCCCTGGTTTGAGGGGGTTTGCCGGGCTGGCGGCGTTGTGGCGGTCCCATGCTGACACCTAGCGACCACCTTCCTGCGAGCCCCCGCGTTCGGGAGGCACCCTCCGCCGCTCCTCGGGATCGCGACGGGGGCAGGCCAACCGCTGACACATCACGAGCAGAGTAAGACCCGAGGGCTCTTCCAGGTCTCGGGCTGCGTTTTTTATACCTGCCCTCTAAATACAACCCTTGGTGCTCGTTGTCACTGCAGCAAGCCTGGCTTTGCCTCTGCAGCGAGCGAGTCTTTGAGCCTTTTATCCAGATAAAGCAGAGTGGAAAGTAAAGGGGAAGTCGAGCATCAAAATCTGTGAATGGTTCCTCTGCTGCTGCGTAAAAAGAGTGGTAGAAGAGTGGAGTTATTCTACTGAAAGCTCAACTGAAACTGCTGGAAACAGTGGGTGAAAACTTCCTGGAGTGTGATGGTAGAAGATCAGCAAGAACAACCAGGTAGAGAAAGCACAAGCTAGGGTAATGCTGGTTCTGGCTCTTTGGGAATGGTGAGTAGGTAAAGGACAGAAACCCAAGGCAGGAAAAAGCAGGCAGAGCTCAGTCTGGCGGCTGTCTGGCCAAATATAAATAGGTCTGGACTAGCCAGAGGGTCACGGCTGTTGCCTGGAAGCATGACAGGAGTGTAGGAAGAACTGGAGCTGCTGAAGTGTTAGTGTTTCTGCTGACTGCCTGTTTATCACTTGTCTGTTGCACAGCTGAGGCTTTCCTTAAAGGATCCCTGAGTGATGCAGGAACATCCCATTTTCATTTTGGGGCAGGAAGATTCATGGTCAGGGTGCAGGACTTTGGGTAGAAGACTTCTGTTCTCAGTCCTACCTGAAGCCCACTCGGGTACCAACAAGAAGTCTGATCCTGATTGCAAAACCTGTCTGAGAAATGAGGTGGCTGTGTAAAAAGTCTATGCTTATGTCCCCCCCCGCCATAGTTGCTATACTGATCATGTATGCATGATAACGCAAAAGACAGTGAAAGCTTCCTTTATGCCTGATCCCGCAGAAATCATCCCAATTCCTGCAGGTTGTAAGGGTTTCAGTACAGCAAAATGGTCAGGACTGTGTCGCCCTTCAGGAGCAAGTGATGATGAAGCAAGGTCTCTGTCAGTAGCTGTCCCAAGGACCGGCAGGGCGCTTTGTGAAGGACACTTCCAACAGGGAAGGAGCAGATCGTCCAACTCCGAAGGTTATTTTGAAGCCGCTTATTCAAAGTGAGTGTCTAATAAGCACAAGCCTCTGGGTTAGGTTGCATTACTCATAGTCATACTCTTTCCCCTTCAGTAGGTGGCAGCAATAAGATGAGCGTTTGCAGGGCTGCTTTTTTACCGCAGTAAGCGGAGTTTTCCAGCGGTGTCCCGCTTCAATGGATTTCTTTAGCGGCCCTTGCACACCCACAGCCCTCAACAACCAAACCAACCTGCAGTAAGCTGCTTAAAAGCACCGGCAGAGGTGCCCGAAACATCTCTTTTGCAGGCAGGAGAGGCGAAGCTCGGTACCTACGGGCTGCGGCATTACCTGGTCTGCAGCTCCCTCTGCTGGCAAAGTCTCTTCTTGCAGGCTCGGAGGCAGCCCGGGGGACCCCCGGGAGAGCAGCGCCGCTGGGGAGAGGTGAGGGGGCTTAGCACAGCGCGGGAGCGGGGAGAGGGCCACCCTGAAGGAGCTTCGGATGTGCTGCCTGGGCACAGCGCCACAGCAGCCCTGCCCCTTGAAAGGGCAAAAAGGCATCATCCTCTCCCCCATTTAGCGCCAGTTTGATGGGGTGCTGGTTATAGAAACTGGTTATACAGATCTTGCGTCTCCCAAGTCCCAGTCCTCTTCTCCTATTTTTCCTTCCCAGTCTCCTGAGACTACTTTAGCACTAGGACAAAGTTTTTCTGTGGCAGACAGAAATGCACAGAGGGCACTTTGCTCTGGCTACATTCTCTACAAACTTGCTGATCAGCTTTCATCACTACTTCTGCCAAGGGAAGGGGTGTGTGGTTACTGAGCCCTACGCAGAGAGGAGGAATCGCTTATTTTCAGGGAGAGTTTGAATACTCTTATGCAGAACTAAACCCCAGAACATGAAACCTGCTAAAGAGAAGGCTGAATGACAAGGACCCCAGCTGCCCCTTTAGGGTCCAAGCAAAACCATTGCTTTCCTTCAATGAAATCAAACCAAATGCTGAACACAGTCCCTTTCTAAGCTAGGAGAAAGGTTGAGTGTTCTTCACAACTCTCTTAAAGTCACCGTGCCCCTTGGTGACTCTTCACAGCTGATGCCAAGGAGCCATTGGGATCCCTTTCCTAGCCAAGGCAAAGGAGACAGCTCTGCTATGGTCCTCTCCTGGCACAGGGAGCTGAGTGACACCAGTGTGTAGGTGCTTTGTTTGCTGAGAAGGTGTTGATGAAAGCAGGAGGACACAGAAGGAAGGGATGGGTTGTTCAGAGCCGAGTGACTGTGCAGTCATGGTGTGGCTAGTGTGACTGTAAGTGCATGGTCAGGTTGGTGCAGGCTGGCTTTGGTTTCTGTGCTCAAGCATAATACTGAGTCCCTGTTGTTATATGTTCAAGTCTTAGAGTCATTAAGGAAGGTGTAGGGGATTCTTCTGCTGTAAGGCACTGGCTTCTCCCATCGAGTATGCCTGCTTGGCTCTCCCCCCTCTGCAGAGCTGACCCATGCATTAGAGAGATCTGGATCTGACAGAGGGCCTTGAAGGAAACTGAGCTGAACAAATGTCCCAGTGTGGGTCAGGGCTGACAGTGGATGAAGGATGTGTCCCAGTTCACAGACATAGGACCAGGCTTTCTATCAGAAGATTTTTAGAGCAGGGATTTGGGTTCAGAATAAGGCATAGGCTTCCCTCTCAAAGTCAAATGTTCTGTTCTCTTTCCTGCCTTTCAGGAGGTTTCTGCTTCTCTGGGTGCTTTCAGTTCCCTCCTGCAATGTGAATATCCAGCCTAACGAGTGAGGGAAAACTTGGCTGCTCTATTAAGACAGGGGAGCAGTCGGAAACGGATTAAGAAGGGATTGAATGTGTCTTGTGAGAGCTTGGCTATTGATTTCTAACCCTCCCATTCTGATGTTATTGCAGAAATGATTTTCTTCTGCACCGTGCTGAGATTAAATATTAATAAATAGAAAATTAAAAGAAAGGGGGAGAAAAAGAGCTGATCCCAAGACATCCCCTGCACAATTAAAAAGCAAATGAAAGATTTCTAGACTGAAAAACTTTGTTTCCTCAAGTTTTCTTAAGCTCAGAGTGGAAACATAAGGGGTTTAGATGAAACAATTTATAATACTTAGTGTTTTGTAGCAGGAGCGTGCGAGTTTGAGCCACATCCACTGCAGCAGGTTGAGTATAGGGATAGAATAAAAGAGATGGAGATTTACTTAGACCCCATTCACCAGTGACCCATTTACTCACTGAGGATGAAGTAAGGGGGAAGTTGCAGGTCTACTCCGCTCCGCTCACACTGCATCCCGCAGTCACAGTCAGTTCCATTAGGTTTCTATTTATTATTTAGCACAGGCGATGGAAGACAAGGCACACCAAGATGATTTTTATGTCCTAGATGTTTCATTTGCACCAGCATTGCACAAGCTGCTCCTCCCCATGAACTCCGTGGTTCCCAAGTGAAACACGTGTCCTTGGGTCTCTGAAGCAGGAGAGGAGCACATAGGCCACCTTTGCACCTAGATCAGGACTCCTAAAGCGCACAAGCTTTGCTGCCTACTTTGAGCTCTCCTGTGAGAGCTGAAGTCCTCATTCTGCCCCATCTCCCCTCTCATTCCAGAGAGCTGGGCAGTAACTGAGTGAAAAAAGGGCGTAATAAGTGTCTTCCATCCAGCTTCTGCAAGATCAGTATTCTCCCTGCTGCAGGATACACATGGGAAATGCAGAGGGAAGTTTGGAGGCGTTTAATATGGAAGACTGTTCTTTTATTAAGAGAGTTATTACCATGAGAAGGGGGCTTGCAAAGGTCTTATCCAAAGGCTGCAAAGTATGCGTGTGTCTGCCACATACATGAGTCCGCCACACTGTTTGTCTGTATTTAAGGGAATTTGGTAGATAAATCTGTGCCAAACACATAGACAAACGGAAACTTCTCTTCGGGCTTCAGGTTCTGCTGTAGGGCTGAACAGATGGGATTCCAGTCTTTAGTCTCTTATCGATTCATCACATGCCTGAGGTGGCTCAGGTCTTGAAATCAGTGGGAGTCAGAAAGCCAAAGGCTTGTGAAATCCTGGTTATAAAGCTTCTGTGGCGTAGCAAGGGCTTGTCTCTCGGCAGAGCTGGAGTACCTAATCATGTGCACTCTCAATTCTTAGACCACCCTCAAATGAAAAGTGGTCTAAGAATGCTTATAGAGACAGTTATTAGGGATCACCGGATGGGTGGTAGCCCTGTAAACTGCAGCATATCAATTGCTTTCTGTTACTCCTGATGCTCTCAGCTGCTTTCTGTGCTTCAAAAATAGCAGCCTTGACAGTCCTGGGGGCTGAAAGGATCATATACAAATCATTGTAAAGCACTGACAGTGTAGAGTCCTATACACGTTCTGCAGCGCTGCCTGATAGGGTGGTACAGTAATAGAAAGAAGTGAGTAAATGTCCTTCCTGGGTGGATAAAAGGAGCATGCACAGATTATCCAGCACGTCACACCTAGGTTTAGAAGCAACATACGGCATTATTTGGCAGACATGAGGCAATATTTAGTGACTACATGAGCTATATATAATGGAATTACAGAGGGTGTGAGAAAGCAGCACCTCCTCCCATCTGCCCCCTTAAGGGATGCAAATGCTTTGCTATAACACTGTTCCCTGAGAGCTGGAACTTTAGCAAATAAGGGACTTTATTAAGTTGTTAATAAGATTTCATTTTCTCACTAATGCGGCGGTGCTACATTATTAATTTAAAACTGTATTTAGCCTGACATGCTAAAGTGCCAGGCCTCATTATTAATGCATAAACCCATGCCTCTGTTGTTTAATTAAACACCATGATTATGAAGTTCTGATGTGGTTTAATGATAGCTGGCTGGAGTGGCAGTACATTCCTGTGCTCAGATCTTCCCCCGTTCCCCCCTCCTGCTACTTTCTCCTTTCATTTCCCTTTAAAAGCACAAATGCAGTTGTTGTTGTGCTGAATAAACACCACATGACAAATGATGTTGATCTTTTCAAGGTGACATAGAATTGCATTTTTATTTTCCTAGGCTTAGCTTCTTATTAACCAGAGATTTCTACTCTCCATTTCTTAATGGCTCTGAAGGTAACTGTTTGTATTTCATGGGAAGACAATCTAAGCCTTGCTCCCAGGAAAGTCAACAGGAGGTTCCAACTGAGCTTCACCCAAAGGCAAGAAAAGACCCAGAGAAGAAGCCTCGATGTCTGTTTGTATACACCTTGTATATGTCTGTTTAAGCATGGTTGTTTCTAATCAGTTGTTATCTTGGAGATGGAGCTTGCAAGGAAAGATGATGTTGTACTGAATCACATAAGAATTAGATGGATCTAGACCAGGGTAATAAACCCTGTGGGCACTTCCTTGTTTCAGTTTCTCCATCAGCATCCTTCTGCATCAGGCCCAAGTATTTTGGAGTCATTGTTTTATGCAGCCCATAATTTACTGTATTCTCTTTCATGTCCTTTCCAGCACTAAGACTTGATGGCTATTTCTAAGAGACTTTCTGCTATGTATTCCCTTCTTTCTCTCCTCAACATTTAGCTTCACCATCCTATTCTTCCCTGTTCTTTGCAATGATTCTTTCTGAACAGCAGCTTACCCAGCTTGGCATGCAGAGCCTCCGACTTTATTGACTGGGAGTCAAATTAAACGTTCTTATGTACTCTCCTGCTTAGTAAGGATTTACACAGATCAGCCCTCTGTGCCTTTGTTTCTCTCACACCCCTGCCTGCTTGTCTGTTCAAACAGAGGTTCTTGCCTTTGGAGCCTCCTGTCTCCCAAATTGTGGGGTCCTCTCTCTCTTTGGGAGGCAAAGGGGGTTTTGCTGTGGTCTCAACTGGAACCAGAATTTTACCCCAAGTGTTGTTTCAAGGCAGACGTTGGTCTGGCAGGAGGAGGACAAGGAACAAGTTCCATCAGGGGTGTAGGAGCACTCATTGTTTCCAGCAAGGTCGGTAAAGTCCCACTCTGCTGTTGACTTCACAGCTGACAACTCGTGCTTTGCTCAGCAGAGCCCAAATTCTGCTTTCAAGTAGCCCTTTGTTTGAAACACACCTTTGATTCTCTTCCTTGAGTCTCAAAGGAGAAAATTGTTCATTATAATCAACCTTCCTTCGCATTCTTGCACTGAAAGTGAATGCAAAGATCTGTCCTCTACATGTGCAAATACAACAGAAATGTTACCAAGCTTCATTTCCTTTCCTAGATTATTCTTTCTTTAAGCATGTCTTCAGCAAAGCAACCTTTCTCTAACAAAGAGATGACCTTTTTGCATTTGTGTAGTGCTTGTTGCTAGGATTTAGATCTTTGCTGAAAGCTGTTATTTCTTTTAAGTACAGGAGAAAGTGCATTTTCACCTCCATTTAGGTAAACTGTCATTTTCTACTGCTCACTGCTTTTCTCACCATGGAATAATGATTTGAGGTTCAGTGGGTTTTTTGAGACGATGCATTCCAGAAGTGTGGGGGGGCCTGGGAAGTCCTCTACCATTACTAGTGTGGGAGAAAGGGAAGAAGAGGGGGAAGGCTTATGACTACTACAGTGGCTCAGCTTCTGCCATGAAATCACATTCAGTTTAGGAGGGTCACGCAGGTATTTTATAATGGTACACAAAAAGCAGCTGGTGGGTAGCTCACAAGCTACACATGTATGCATAATATGTCATTTTTCAGTGGTAGCACTAGCAGCCATGGGAAGCCACTTTAGGTAGATTTAAGAGGATTCTGTCCAACCGTGATAGTGATGAATAACAGGAATAATCTAATATTACTTTTTGTACTGCTGTGTTACTGGTGTTATTACAAGTCATACTGTTAATATGGGATGTGGTAGGAACTAAGCCACTTCATGTGCAGTAGGCTGTAACAGAGCAGAAAGGAGCATCAGATATATGTATACAGATCACTTCATGCGATTGCATGAGAAATGAATATCTCACTCTTCCCTGAACAATTTCTTGTATTATTCCTGTATACTGGGGTTGGAAGTAGGTGATCTTTCAGGTCTCTTCCAACCCAAACCATTCTATAATTCTACGATGAGTTGTTTCAGCCTCTCACTGCCTCTGTTGGTAGTGAGAGGCTGAAAGAAACTGCAAAGAGGAACCTGATGAGTTATCTCTCTTTGATTTGCAAATTGAGCATGGGAAAATCCTTCCATTCCTTTATGTTGGAAATGTATGAAGTATGAAGACTGCCTACTGGAGAAAAAGACCCAAAGACTTCAAGCATGTGCAGCTGCAGATGTCTCCAAATACAAACATGCAAAGTAAAAACCTCCCCTAGGAATACTCGCACCTTCCTTGGTCAAAAGGGAATGAGGATGGACTATTCATTCCAGGAATGAACTCTTCATTAGGGGCTGTAGTGACAGGACAAGGGGTAATGGGTTCAAATTTAAACAGGGGAAGTTTAGATTGGATATGAGGAAGAAATTATCTCCTGTGAGGGTGGTGAGGCACTGGAATGGGTTGCCCAGGGAAGTTGTGAATGCTCCATCCCTGGCAGTGTGGAAGTCCAGATTGGACAGAGCTTTAGGTGATACGGTTTAGTGTGAGGTGTCCCTACCTATGGCAAGGGGATTGGAACTGGATGATCTTAAGGTCATTTCCAGCCCTGACTATTCTATGGTTCTATGATTCTAAAACTGCTTACAAACACACAACTTCCTAAGTTGCTTACACTGTTTGCCAGTTTCACAGTACTTCAGGAAGTGGAAGGCAGAATCCTAAGCATTTATCAGACATGTGAAATAATTGAATTGAATGGAGAATCACACAGAATAGCCCTGCTCTGTGCAGAGTGCATTGCATGCTGTGGTTTCCAAAGGTCCGTCAGGGCAGCCGAGCTAGCAGGAGTAGTCCCTCTTTATGTCCTCTGTCTCACATGCACTTAGAAGAGAAAGAACAATTGGCAGTTTCCTTGCCATTGAAACAACTAAAATTAAACAAGGCCAAATCCATCCTTTCCAGGGGACCATGAATTCAGCTGGATCAGAAGCCCCTGGTTAAGCAGCCCCTGAAAGTCTATCAGAAGTTTATTAGTATGGTAATTTATCTGGGTAAGCACATAAAGATGCTAATTGAAATGGGTTTCTTTTTGATGCAGTATTTTCTAAAGTCAGAAAGGTTGGGGATTTTCTAGGAAGAAAAATAGAATTGCCACTTGTGTTTCATCGTGTCATAATGTTCTAATTTCATTATTTTCCTATATTTAATTTGAATTTTTATTTTAAATGTGAAGAACAAAGAACTCGATACTCCCAAGATTTGGGGCTTGTGCCACGTCTGGTTCTGGTCTTGATGCATGGAGATAGATTGAATTAATCAAACTTCTTCACACTGCTATTTAATCGGGTTTACAATTAGCTGAGGGCTGCAGGTCTCCCGGGCCTATCAGCTTTGCAAGCAGACGCTGTAATACAGCAGCTCTGCAGCCACACACTAGGAGTGCCTTACAGACCAGATTGTCATAATGTGGCATGAAATTAAAGCGTGATGTTACTTGACAACAGAATTTCAATTTCTCCCTTCCCCCCCTCCTTTTTCTCTTTAACAAAGTCTCTACCTAGAGATAGGCCTCCCTGTTGTGTTGTACCCACCTGCTCTAAGCTCCACAGCTGCCTTCAAAGGAGTTTCTGATACTATTAAACCAATCTGTGTTCCATTACAGTCGTTCTGATATTCTTCCCTGTCTGCTTTCAATGGCAGATTATTTTGCTGTGAGGAGCTAATAAGCATACAGCTCTTAACTTGTTTCAATTCTTACTCAAATGTAGTGATTTCCTCTCTCCCTCTCCTCTCACAATACAGAAGGGTTTTGCTGATGTGTGTTCACCTCAAACCTCCTCAAACCCATTTTCATTCAGATAAAAAACCACAGAGGAGTGGAGAGTCTGGGCTGTTTTCTCCTTCCATCACATCTCATCTGTCAAAGGAAATGGGATTTGTAATTCCCCCTCCCACAAGCAAGTCAGGAGCTTGTGAACACCACCACCACCAATTAATTACCTGTGTTGATGCTTTTGTGTTGTTCAGAAAACCTGTCATAGGAAGAATTGAAAAGAAGAACATAATGAACCCAGAAGACCTGGCTGGAAAGAGGTGAGGAGCAGGTCAAATTGGCAATGGAGGATGTTATTTCCTCCTTGAACTGACCTCAAATCTAATCTAATTCAATGCACACCTTAGAAATCAATGGGTAGAGGATGAAACATTCCCTGCAATTAAATAGAAAAGGTTGGGTATATGTTCCTGACAGTGAGATTTGACTGTGGGATAAGCTCTCAAGCTGCAACACTTGAAGGTGCTGGAGTTACACTGGCAAGGAGAATCACACTGTAGGTTGAGAAGCCTACAGTGGTGTGGATGGGGATCACCTCTGGTCCTGCTGAAGGGAATGAGAGAGGCTCCTGCAGAAACAGGGTCTGGCCTTTGGTGACACTGTTTGGTTTCTGTGGACCATGCCCTCCGGTTTCTTATGACTTCTCTATGTCTGCGGTATGATCAGACCCATGGGTGGCCTGACCCTCCAGTCCGCAATGATGGATTCTGTGCTTTTATGCACCTCTGAATTAAAAAGTGTTTAAGTTCCATCTCTTCTAATACCAATGACTGAACCAAAACCCAAATTGTATCTACAGAATAACACCTGTAGCTGGGTGACAGAGGTGAGATTCTTGCAAAGCAGACATAATGATGTCTTCTACATTCCCTTTAACTGTGTCTGCTGCCTGAAATGGCACAGAGCTACAGTTGTGAGAGTTATTTGGACCTATTTAATTGGAGTAACTTCCACTTAGTTATCAAACATGGGAGCAAAATGAGGTTTGCTTATAAAAAAACCCCAAACTTCATAAAGCTCTGTCCCCCATTGCTCTCCATTCTTTCTTCCTTTCTACACAGGCTTGAGCATCTCCCAAGGATTATGTGATTATTCAGAGAATTGACTCTGCTCCCATTGAAGGTGATTACATCCCCCATGCTGAAATCCACAAAAGCACAATCAGGTACACAACCAAGGTAGTTTCAAGCATTTGCATCTCACATAGGTTGGCCTGCAAAGCATCTGTAGTTTTTCTGCCTGAGAGCAACCCTTTATGGGCATAGAGGGTAAGGGAAAAATCAGTGAACTTTAAAAAGCAACATAAAAAAGAGAGCTTTTTTTCTGATTGAGAAAAATCAAGTTTAATGAACTGAGGTGGAATCATTTCCTCAATTTGCGCAGGCATTTGAAGTGAAAAGCACAGTGTAACCTCTGCTTGCAAATCACTGTAAACATTTCAGTCACTTCCTAATTCCTGGTAAATGGAAGAAAAGCTGGACTATGGAATCCTAATCAAAGATCTCTCCTTGGGAGTCAGACCCTCTGTCTTCTCTTAGGTTTTGGGGCCTGAATGTCCAAGACTTTATTGAATTATATATATATATATGAATGAATATTTATGAAGAGTGTGCTAGTGACAGACCAGGCTGGCCCTGCAGGCCCAGAGGAATTAATGTAAATTCCAGTCAACCATGAAAACCCACTAGAATTGAACTGTATTTCAGCATGGTGGATAAAGCACATCAAAGAGCAGAATTTCTATAAGATAATTACACACAATGCAACTCTAATCACAGAAAGACTGTGGATATTGCTGATAAAGCGTAATAAACCTTTTATGACTACGCCTTGTTGTGCTGAATCAGCTTTCTGGTTCTGTTGCACCAAACTCCGCATTCTGGCTCTTATTTATATGTTAACAATTCTAAAACCCACCTCAACTCAGGATTTACTGTGGCTTCTGTGAAAGGTTTGAGCTCATTTGGTTGTTTTGTTGTTGCACTTGTTGAATTGCAGTTACATCAACAACAGCAAATACTCGTTGCTGCTGTCTGGCGAGAGTGCAGGAATAAATTGTCTTTAAGCTGAGGAGCCACCTTTCTGCTGCATTTAAGAAATGGGAACAATTTCAGTTTTGACACTTTGGAGCATTCAAAATTCAGGCTCCTTCCCTCATGCTCGACAGCACCATGAGCTCATCTCACAGGCTCACAGAAGGGTTGAGCTGGCAAAGACCTATGGAGATCGCAGTCCAAACCCCTTGCTCAAACAGAGCCACCTTGTCCTGAGGACCATGTCCACTTGGATGTCTCCAAGGATGGAGACTCCACAATCCCTCTGAGCAACTGTTTTCCATACTTCACCCTCAATTTTTTCCCCATATATTTAAACAGATTTTCTTGTGCTTCCATTTGTGTTTCTTGTCCTTGCAGTGGGTACCACTTAGAGTCTGGCTGTTTTCAGCTTCCCACAGCTGCTGTCCCTTTACACACAGGTGTAAGCCTCAGGAATGAGCAAGCCCTAGCATGGTATGGGCTCTGAGCAGCAATAATCTGTGCAGAGGTAAGGCTTGGTGCTGACAACACCTATGCCTACAGCAATAGGGGAACTGAGAATACAGAGTCTGTGTTCACCTGCTATTTCTGACTGTTCTGGTGTCTCACTTGACTTGCTTGTATATCAGAACATCATCTGAGCACCAGCAGATGCATTTATGGCAAGTATCTTTACTGTGCCTTTACCAAGAAGCAAAATTTTGCCTTCTTCATGTGAGCTTTGCCCTTTATTTGTCTTTCTGGCATATGGGCAGCAGAAGGTCCCTGCTTCTGACAGACGGAAAGAACTTTACATATGGTTTAATTACGGTAAATTACCAGCAAAAGGAAGAGTTTGCAGGGGGACAGCTGAATCCCACTCATGGGTTCAGTGAACGTCTGCCAGGATCCCAGTGCTGTGCCATGTCTCACAGTGACATTTTGCTCCAGCCCAGAGGACAACTGTTCTGAGAAAAGTCCATCCCTTGGTGTCTCTCCATGCTGGGAACCTTTCTTAGAATGACAGCATGGGGAATGTGTAGCTTCTCAGCCTGTTGTCTTAGCTTTGTGCTCTGGGAGAGGAATTTGACAACAGGATCCGTGTTTCCTAATTCCAGATTCATATTCTCTTCTAATTGCAGAACTTGCAGGCTAATGTCTTCTCTGGCTGTTGTCTTCATTAAGTCTATGGTGAGTTTGAACACGAACTGATACATCTTCTGGCAAGCAGCTAGATATTCTCTTTCACATTTATTGTGCTCTCCTAATCCCTTCAACACATGCCTGCTGCTGAAGTTATACTTAAGGCTTTCCACAGCTCTTATGAGTTTGCCATCACTTCAGAGCCTTATTTATATTAGTAGCATCACCCTGGTTGTCACCCAATGGGAAGTGCTTTTGTATACAACCTCCCAAGCAGACATGAAAGACCATGTCAGGACAATGGAGGGTTGCAGAAGGTGTTCTTCCTTTGCCTGATTTACATCATATGTTTGAAAGCGTGTCCCTCCTGTGACAGTCTGCAGTGAACAAACAAAGTACCTGGGGAAATGGTATGCAGTGTTCAAACACTTTCCTGAACTTTAATGTTCAGTAAGTTGTAAGGAAATGACTACAAAGGCCTTGGGAGAGCAAAGCAAGAGAGTTAGCTCAAGGCAAGGTGATATTCCCTCATTAAAATCTATTTGTGCAAAGTTAAGACGTCAAAGAAATTTCACTTGTTCCAAGAAGGTATGAAAGCCCATGTTATTAGTGATCAGAAGGGACTTGGGAGTCCTATTTGCTGAAGAGGAGGGTGTAGTGAAAGAAAGGAAAAGAAAAAAGAGAAAAAATAAATGTATTTGAGCATTTAATGTTATCTGAAAAGCATAATAAATTCAACTGCCTCAAAACAACAACTTTTGGTACCCAAGTGTGGATCATAGAAAAGATTCTGAAGGAAAAAAAGGTCTTCACAATATGGGCTGAGCTTCCGCATGCGGCTTTTCAAGCCATGGAGCTGCACACACAGACACCCACAGTCCAGCTAAAAGGGCAATCAACATTCTACCACTTCACCTATATTTTAGAAGGTGACTGAGGTTGAAGACCAGGTTATTAATTCTTAGATTATCCAGATGTTTGCCTGTGTGGATGGTGTGTGCCCCTGAACCCTGGGATCACAGGCAGGGTTAGGATGAGATATTTAACATTAAACCTGGCACTTCCTTGATTTTCACAGCTCAGTGATGACAGCATCAGAGCTTTTTACAACCTAAAGACCAAACACTCCTCAGGTGCAAACTGTTTGGTGATTGTAGGGGGTTTGGCCCTTTAAAGGAAGGGGTTTGGGTAGAATCAGCACTTGCATCTGGATTCAATACTGCCTGAGCAGAGACTGTGGTAAGGAATGCTATGTAGTCAGCCTGTTCTTCCCTGCTAGTGAGTAGAGGGGGAAATGAAACTGGGCTTTTGGTTCTGCACATCATGGTGTATTTGCCATTTGCAAGAGTGGGAAAAGCTGCTATAAAAAATAGTCTGAAGTACTAATAATCCTGCCTCCAAGCAAAATAGCTTTGGCTGCATGTGGGGCCATGTCCTGGGTTCAGCAGTAGCAGTCATTTTTCTCCTTCTTAGTAGCTGGTGCAGTGCAAGTGTGGGCATGCAAGTGAGCCAGACTGCAAAACTGAACAGAGTTCACTGTGCCAGCAGTGACCTTTTTCCAAGTACTCTTCAACAGGACCTGCTACGGGTCCTGCTTGGGAAACTCACATGGTGCCTCAGTGCTGCGGTGGGGAGAGGGTGGCAGTGGATGGGATTGCAATAGCACACGCAAGAATGGAGTTAGGAGAGCTCTGTTTATGACCCTCAGGGGCCCTGATCCCCGCGTGGTAACTGCTGAGGATGTGCATAGTGCTCACTGCATGCTTTTTAATTCCTCTTTCCCTGAGAAATCCGCAGAAATCTCCTATCTCTGCCTGGGCTGGCCTGTCCATCTGTTCTGATGGCTTCTTTTATCACCAGCAGCCATGTGAAGAATGACCACATTAAAAGGTAAGGCTCTCTTTTTGTACTGATAGTAGACAAGGCCCTCCCCCAGGTTTGCATTAATGGAGAGTGGTGATGTGGCCACACACTGATTGCATTTGCTAATGTTAATCACCAAGGGGCCAGGCGAGGTGAAGAAGTGAACTATATTTTATTCAGTTTGACAGAAGGAGGAGTTGAATGGAAATCATTTTTATCTCTGGTTGTGGCCGACCTAAATTAATGCTACCTCTGGTGCTGAAAGGCTCAGGAGAGCAGATGTCTGCATTTTATATGCTCTCCTTGGTAGGGGTACCAAACCACACGAAAGACTGTGCATGAACTTTGGGACAAAGCTGATCCATGTCCCTGGTTTCATGGGCTGTGCATCCTGGAAGGTGAAGATGTAAGGAGTGAAGTCACAGTTTGGTTTTGCCAGTTTGAAACAAGGACACGTTACTGGAGCTTGATTTCAAGTGTTGGAGGGGTGGATGGCAGCTCCTTTACCATGATGCACAGAGAGGGAAAAATGCTTTAGCAACTCTTTAGCAGAGCACTAATTAATTGCTGAGCACCTGTGATGGTGAAGCCCAATCTGCCAGGAGTGTAGACCCTCAGCAGCTATCTCAGATGAAGAACAACACAGACCAGGCTGAAGGCTGCATGTTGGGCTGTTCTCCAGACTCACCCAAACCTTGCAGTCTAATACTGAAAGCTGTCAAGGCTTAAATAGGGGGTAAGATATTGCAGGGGATATATACTGCTGCTGCCATGCTTAGATGGGAGAGAAGTTACTAGAAGCCTGGCAAGGACCTTGTTTCTAACTTCCCTGCTGTGGGTTCCTTGCCAGTGGATCCAAGGCGCTGCTTGCCCAAGCAAGCAGGAGAATGGTCAGCCCTGGTGGTACCCACACACCAGAAACCCTTTCCTGCCCTGCATCTTGCATGTTTTTCTTAGGAACACGTCTTACATTTGCATCTTGAATCTTGCCTTTACTTCTTGGAAAAAGAAACACTATGTTAATGATAGATAGGTGAAAACAGAGCAGTGACTGGAAAGGGAGAGGACAGAAGAGACTTGATGAAATCTACCCAGTGAATGAAAGGGATGGGCAGGAGAGTGCATGGGGAAGCAAATGGCAGAGCGTGGTGAGCAGTGCCACCCTCCAGCTATGGGTGGGATGCTGGGAGCCAAGGCAAGAGGCACTGCGAGCACATTTCCATTTCTTTATTCTCTGTATTGTGCTCCTCTTCTCATTTCAAGGTCTGATCAAGTCTGACTATCGTCGCCCCTCTTTGCTCTATAGACACCTATTAATGTTGACAGTTTAGGTGGCTGGGGGATGTGATATTAGTACTGACAAATGCTGGTAATTTGCAAGCAATGTTTTCCCTCTAGCACCAGTGGGAAATCACCTAACCTTTGCCAATAATTCTCAACATAACTCATGAAACCTCATCTTCCATCATTATGAGGAGCGCTGTTTCTGAATATTATCAGCTGCTGCTTGCACACCTCCATGGTAGACTATACAGAGGAGGTGATATTAATCAGTGTGTGAGGCCCACTGTAGTGCTAAGGATTCTCTTGCAAGACCTTTTTACCATATGCTCTCTGATATTAAGCTTACTTCATTATGCTTTCAGTTCTCTTATTTTTCTGTCAACCTGTCACTTGGCTTTAACTATTTTTTAGCTGTTGTTATTATATCCTTTTCTTTTTAAGCCATAATTTCCTTAACATGGCCATGGAGAGCACTTCTGTATGTTTCTGCTTTGAACCAACACTGATTCATCAATTACTGGTGGACTGATGCAACTGGCACAGATCTGAAGGCTGCAATGGGGACACTGAGCTAAGTCTGACTCACCATCCACACACTGAAGCATAAGTAAAAGACTTTCATAAGTGCTGAGTTTAGAGCAACTCAGAATTATAGAATCATGGAATTGTTAGGGTTGGAAAGGACCTTAAGCTCATCCAGTTCCAACCCCCTGCCATGGGCAGGGACACCTCCCATTAAACCATGCCACCCAAAGCTCTGTCCAACCTGGCCTTGAACAGCTCCAGCGATGGAGCATTC
>JAOEHX010020420.1:0-17532 GCA_025448015.1 Bolborhynchus lineola | reverse complement strand
TATATGTTGAATTATATATATAATAACATATTATATATGTTATTATATACTCATATGATGAATTGGAGAATGAAATCCAGGAGAAGGACTGATGGTCAGAGAACAGGAGAATTTGGATCCAAACTCAACAGATATCAATTGAATCCAGTGAACAGTAGCTGAGAATTTGTGTGTGTTTGAGTTATCGACCTAGGGACATCAGTGCATGACTGGCTTTTACCTTAATATTTTATCTCCATTATTCTTTTGTGAGGTTAAGGGATAATTAATGAATAATGAAAATCAGTCCTACATAGACATTATCTAGAGGAACAAGAAATATCCCAATCATATAGTTTCTGGTCTGAAATCTGAATTAACCTGTAGAGTAAATAACTGGAGTGAAACGTAGTAATTTGAAAAATAATTTCAAAAGATTAATATTAAAGCATCCAAGATTTTATGAAAGTAACATTATTTAATCTTAGTGGT
This sequence comes from Bolborhynchus lineola, assembly GCA_025448015.1. NCBI lineage: Eukaryota > Metazoa > Chordata > Aves > Psittaciformes > Psittacidae > Bolborhynchus > Bolborhynchus lineola. The sequence goes on along the minus strand of JAOEHX010020420.1, from coordinate 17,061 downwards.
TGATGCACCACAGCACATCAAATGGACAGAGAAATAGCACACACAACAAATAACTTTTGCTACTTGCATATGCAAAGCATTTGCAATGGTACCCTCAAACACTGCACCATGAAGGGTTAAATACAGAAAATTTGGTCTAGGTAACATTAAAGTATGTCCTTTTCTGGTAGGGAAAGCCACAGATCTATTAGCATGACAGATTAATGTTCAAATTCACATATCATTGCCACATATTCTGCCCTGTTTCTGTCTATGCACAAAGATCAGACACAGGTTTGTTGCTTCACTGTTGCATGTCTAGAAGTGAATTCAACTAATCAGTAAAGTGAATGGAGAAATACCTGTGTCCTACTGCTTTGCCCAGATGAGTCAAGAGGCCATCAAACAATTCCCTCTGCCGATTCTCTTCCCCTGTGAATCTCACAAATGTTTCTTAGTTTGTAATTGTAACTACTTATTAACTTCTGAAAAAAAATTCACAAAGTGACCAGAATCCTACTCCACTTCTTCCATCAACACTTCCATAGTAAGAAAAAGTTACACATTTGGCCCAAAGTTTTCTATTTGACTTATTTCTCTGAGACTTTCAGCTGAGTTTGGGAAATAGTTGTGGAGTAAAATGTAATTACTGCTTCTGCACAATAGAGCTAATATTTTAGTCAGACAAGATTGATAGAAAGCATTTGGAAAACACTGCAATTCCCATTTTTCAGGTAGAAAGCTGAGGCAAAGAAGGATTAAATTACTTGCCCAGGAGGAATTCTACAGCACAGTCTTGAACAGACATATTTAGAAAATACTTTGTGTATGTTTGTTTTCCTGCAGAACTCTATTCCTTCTTATTGTAAACTGAAAACAGCTTACTCTGCATCATTGTAGTACTATAGAGAACCACACTCTAACAGTTTGAATTGCAACCAATACTTACATTACAGGGGACTGGAATAATTAAGAAATTGTTATGAAGTGTGATTTCAGTAATACAGTTCTGGATCAAATTTTTCAATAATTTAAGTCAGTACAGCTCTACTGAAATGAACAGATTTGAGTCAGGACGCAGAGTGAACTGGGTCAGGGGCTCACCAGAGACCCGCATCACCATCTGGAACATTCCAGCATGGCTCTTGATGTGTGCGTTAGTGATTGGAAATGAGACTCTGCATGTGGGAGAGGTCCAAGAGACCCTGACCTGATAAACTGGCACCATGTGGCCTGCAGCCCTGCACTCTGGGCCTTGGAGTGTTTGTGGGCTGAGGCAGGTATGGCTGTGGGGATTTCAACTTGCTGACTGAGAAGACATTGCTGGATCCACTGGGTGATGATCCTATTTCTCCATTTTGTTTCTCTCCTTTCTCCCTCTACTGTGGCTCTTTCCTAAGAGCAAGAACCTGCCAAGGGTTCTGTTCCTCTTGACAGTTTTAGGGAAGTTTACAGTAAAATTAATGGTTGTTCCATTTTCAGTCTCTAGGGGGGGCCTGTGTTTTCTTTCAAGAGACAAGCAGAGTGTTGGTAAAAGATCACCTTCCCCCATGCCTGCCCAATGGGGTGTGTTGATGTTTCTTAGGGCATCTGTAGGAATGTTGACATAACAGAACATTACAAACAAGAAAAATCTAAGAAAAGTGACTGGGAATTTCGCTGTAAGTGATGCCATGTTTATAACAAAGCAAACTATTTGCAATGACAAGATGATAAAAATTTCAAAGCAAAAATCTGTGAAAGTGCTTGACAGGTTGTGTGGGTACACTATGACTGGTCAGTGTTCATGTCTTAGAGCTTTTAAGGTCCCTTTAAAAAGGACTTCACTGTGACTTCCCTGTCAATTGATCATGAGGTCATTTTTAGGGTCAGGAAAGGATTGTTCCATCATCATGTGTATGTCTGTGCTCTTTAATTATATGTCTAGTTGTATACTAGAGAGAAGTACTTTAAAGACAGTACTTATTAACTTAGAGTGATTTGTTATATTAATAGCTTCACTTCTGGTCACGTGAAAGAGGATTATAAATTAATAAATCAAGGCAAATGTGGTTTCTTTAAAACCAAAAATTAATAATTATTTGGTGCCTGCTTTTTATGGCTCCTGTTAATAGACTAGTCATTCCAGGCTTGCCATAACTGGATAACATTTCGAGTCTAATGGTCAGCCAACTTTAATGTAGGCTAAATTAATTGATTATTTGTATAATATAAATTCAGATAAGTTTAGTTTGCTGAGATTTTAGAATGGAAGTGTTTATTAAAAAGGTAGAATAAATAAGTTATTTCTAATACTTCACTGTTTCAAAGGTTGCTGTTCAGAAAGTAAAGGGTGGGCCTAAAAAAGAACCAGAGAGCAAGGCTGTCTTCATAAACCACAGAGTTTTGGATTGGGTTTTAGTGGATAAAAAGAAAAAAAACTGCAGTTAGCAATTATCCTTCATTAAAGAATGGTAAGGTTTTCTCTTCAAACCAGAAATATTGTGGGGTAACTTAACCAGAAAATGTCATAGACCTGAAAAATAAAGTGAAAAAGGAACCACATTCAACAGAAATGCTGGTTCAGGTCCTTCGCAGTGAAATTAACACAGAAAATCTTCAGACGCAAATTATTCCTATATTATGAGTCTACATCATATATATGGGCATTGGCAGACTGACCATTTTCAATACAGCAGCTGGGGATTTAAGTTTTTCAGAACACCTAGTAGGTACAGCTTGTGAATTAACACTATAATGTTTGTGATTTGTGCATATTTGCATCTAGCTTTGAGATATTCATGAGAGAAGCATGTGAAAGATGGCCCTTTAAAAGTCCAAGGTTCATATGCCTAGGTGACTAACATAATTTTCATGCAGCTAGAGACAAACTAGTTGAAATACTCCACAACTTGGTGTGACTACTGAGTCTCTCTACAATGTTTCTTACTTATTCCCTTTCCCCAAAAGAATATATAGCCCAAAAGATCTAAGTGCACCCTACTTCACTTCTCCACAAAAATCTACCACATCCTGAAAGAAAACCCTAAATCAAAATCCCAGCATAAACAACACTCCTAGTATTTGCTCCAAACATCATGCAATACAGAAATATTTCAGCATTGAAATTAAAACCATTGCTCAGTCAAGCTGCCAAATTTTGCAAGTGTTTAAAATTTTAGTGTAGCTCTCTCCCTGACCCTGGTCACTGGCCTGGGTCCAGGCCAAAGCTCCAGACCATGTACCTTGGAAACCCAACAATCCTGTTGCAGCTCTGCGCTTTGCATATTGAGATTTTCTTTTAATGAAAAGCAGCTAATTTAGTTGAAGGCCAAATTAGATACATCTACACAATCTACAACTAAGATATGAAATGACTGAAGAACAAACACATCCCTGGAGAACACAGTTAAGTTACAAGTTAGAGTTAGTTGGCAAGTTTTAGGTGGTATATTTTTTTTCCATTGAAAAATATTGGTATCTTGAACTGTGTGTACTTTTCTGATAAATACTTGGTTTTTCCTTCCAGACTTTCACAGGAAAATATTTGGGACTATTCTGTTTGGTTTTTGGGGGACGAAGGTTCTGGCCTAAAATGAGAAACAGAGCATCAGTGATAATGGGTGGAGTGCAGAGATTAGAAAAATATTTTTTTGTTTTGTACCCTGCCTCTTCCTTTATGCCTTTGTGAAACAGATTAAGAACAACTCCATGACTATCATTTTAATCATGTTGGCACCTGCTGAACCATACATGACCATTGCATAAAATGAAACTGCCACATTTTCTTTTTTACCTTGTGAGATAGCATAAAACAAAGGAGATTATTCCCCTTACATATTCAGTATAAACTATTTCAGCAGTATATTCTGGTTGAAAAGTCTTATTTTAAAAGGCATGCATCTATTGGCCCTCTTTTACTGGTTTAAGTTAGTAATGCAATTCGACTGGTAATTGAACACTAATAAAACTATCACATGCACTATTTCTGACAGATATTTTAGAGATATTTAAACAGAAGTAATGATACTGAAAAACTCATATGCATATACAGTTACAAATTTTACTTTGTTATCATTATTTAGCACTTACTATTAACATGTACAAGAAATATATAGACTTGTTGCTAGCCAGCCTAGTCTATAACACCCCTGAATGTTATTATCTAGAGTGATTTAATTCACCTCTGACCTATTCTTTTAGGTAGGATGAAGACAGCTCTAAATAAAACAGTAATATTATACAGAAAGTTTATTAAATTACATTTACTTTCCTTCAGAACCTTAATTCCTTCTTTTCTACATGTATTTCCTGCTGATTACAGCAAGTGATTTTCTTACACAAAGAAACCAACAAACATGTTGACATAACATGCTGGAAGCACTGGGTCACAGTGTAAACAATAATGAAGAAAATCTGTACTAATAAAGAACTGGCTAGTTACTTCTGAAACTGACTGGAAGCAAATGGTTTCACTGTCCCTTGGAAACAGCCTTGTCAAGAAATATGGATATACACATGTACAAACCTGTATCTGTTCAGCCAAACGGAATGGTTGCTAAACTTGATTCTTCTTAAGTCTAGTCTTCAGTCTCAATAGCATTATAAATCCCAAAATCCTTACTTTTTGGGAAAAGGGGTAGCTATTAAGCCATAAAGTAGACATACTTTGTTATAATCTGTAGATTAATTTTTTTATAATAGAGTTCATTCTGCAGACCTAGATTTACACTAAATTTAATACTGCAGTTTTCTTCATTTTTTGTTCTTGTGTATTGCTTGTGGTTGTCCTCTTTTTCACCTCAGAAATCTCCTCATTTCAAAATGTCATGAAAGGATGAATCCTGGACAAATAGTGTTAAAAAGGATAATTCAGATAATAAAGGGAAGCTTTTTTGTCTGATAAGTCATTAATTCAAATGCTAAAATCCTAAATAATCACAGAAAGTTGAAAATCCTATCCTATGATAAACTTTAAACTTATGCTCCAAAGAAACACGTAGTATGGATCTGTTTATTAGCTTAGACTAGAATTGATAAGATTACTTAAGTAATCAAAACTATTTGCTGAAATTTGAACTATAACTGTCAAATACTTTATAAATTAATATAAGAATATAGAGTTTGAATTGCAATATTATTCTTATATTGAAAAATAATGACTAAACTTAAAAATTATGAAGCACCCTGTAGGATGAGAAATGGGCTTGCAAGTTTTAGTACTATTTGATTTAAAATATGATGTATGCATTTTAATAGACTTATTCAGCTCTTTGCAAATATGGTATGTAAAAACTAAACATACAGTTTATTAGTACACTTTGTGACTAATGACTGCTCAGAAACAGAAAGAGAACTGAAGCTGGGAGCTACATTCCTCTATAATTGTTAGAATTGCATCTAAAAATGAAGCTGATGAAACATCTTACAGCTGAAGCTAGATTCAATACCTCCACACCTCTTACCGTACTAAAAATAATAGAAAAATTCTTCAAAAGGAGAAAGAACTGGCAAGACATACAAATGGAACCTCTAGAAAGCCCCTGCTAACAAATGACATCTGAAATGAAAAGCGTAGATCTCTCCCATAGTTATAGGTAAATACAAATTTCTACTACAGATTCTGATCTAAGAACTGGCCAAACAATGTGTGGACATTTTAATCAATCCAAACATCATTTTATGTATTATACTGGAAACACTTTTAGTAATTTATAAATCTAAGAAAAGCTTTTCTGAATTCATAAAAACAATAAAATTTTGAATATTGATAGAAGTTTTAAATAAAGTTTTAAATAAAAATTAATATATTTGTAGATTTACATATAGCCAGGATGCTAAAAAGAATGAGTAATGATGAAATATATTTTCATTGCTCTGCAACAAAAGCAAACTTCTGAAAAAAAAAAAAAAAAAAGAAAAGAAAAAAACCCTAAGCTTACTCTGACGAGAAGAAAATTTGTTATGTTGAAGTGAAAAAATAGAAGTTTTAGGCTGGGGGGTCTTACCAGTGTGTATAAATACCTGATGGCAGACTGCAAAGACTGAGTTAGACTCTTCTAGTTGATGCTCAGTGGCAGGACAAGAGGCAATGGGTCTGTATTGAAATACAGGAAATTCAATTTAAACATAAGAATAATTTGTTCATTAAGGGTTGCCTAGAGAGATAGAGAGACTGTGTACTCTACACCCTTAGAGGTATCCAAAACTCAGGTATATATGTCCCTAAGCAACCTGCTTTGAGCAGAAGTATGAAACTGGACACTCTCCAGAAGTCCCTTCTCCAATTCTATGACCCCCCACAAAAAAATACAACCATTTTCCTTCTAGCTGGATATGCTTAAAAAGAAAAGAATTATAAAAATTAGATATACACAGCTTTCTCAGAAGCTGAGAGGGCACTCCTGCAGCTATCCTGCTACCAAAGCCTTGCCACCTAAACCCAACACAACTACATACCAGCTATAGAAGGCAACTTAGTATCTCTTTAAAATGGTGTGACCTGCATAGGTAGTTAGTATTTGTTTACTTTTGTCATTGTTGCAATATTTAAAACTGCTCATAATACTTATGTTCATGCCACTGATTGCCTATGATCTATGCAGAATGTCAGAAAAAACATATATTACTGCTATCCCTAACAGTAGGAAGAGATGAATGCTAAAGTCATGAGGATCTCTTTGTGGAAACTCTCAAAGTTTCGTAATTAATGATTTCCGAAAGGCATTTCTGACATTCTCACTAAGTAGTCTGTGTCTAAATTCTTATAAGAATCACCCAGAACACATGGGAAGCTTTTTCCAGAGCAAGAACTAAGTTATTCTGGATTCCACTCTGTCTTTATGAAGACTTATTTGAGTCAGGCTCCATACAGCGAAGATGCCTTTACAGCAGCTTAGGCTCACTAAGCTACCAGCACAGAGTCTTTCCTAGGAGCCAGGATAGAGTAGGAGTTAATTCAGAGTGACCAGACCTGAAGTCATCAAAAACGTTCTATGAATCTACCCCCCATGTTTGTTTTTCTTTTTTTAAGTATAGACACCAGGAAATATCAAAAGTCTTCAGTTTAATAAGATATATATTTTGGAAGTTACAAGCATATATATGGGAACAGGAAAGCAATGCTTTAAGCAGTATAAACCTACAGCTGTTCAATTAGCCAGATTAAGTAGAGATCTGAAGATAAATCTTCCCTTTCTTGTCACCGCAAGATGGGTGTTCAATTCACCCATGTTGCAATTGATCACATTTAGTTCTGTCTTATGCAAGCTTCGCAGTATTATCTAGGTCAGTAGAAAATCATTTTGCTTTTTATCACCTTTGAGAGTTGGTGAGAGTTTTATTTGTTGCTGTAAGTAAGACCCCTGCTGCTGTCAGTGTGGGACTGATCCACCTGGAGAATCTGAACAACTACTCCAGCCGCCTTCAGCTGTCTTGTTTATAAAGGAGACACATAAGTGTTTTTAGTGTGATTCATTTCCTCATAGATGTAATCCATCTATATGTGGTTAGATGAATACACCACCCCTAAAAAAGATCTGGTTTTCCCCTGTTTGTTATAAATATGAGGATACACAGCTCAGAAGAAGCTGAACACCTAGCAGATGCCTAAAACTAGAGGTAATTAATCTCTCTTTCAGCCCGCATTTGTGCGATAAGCTTACTTCTTTCTTCATGCTTACCTGAATTGGTCTTATCTTCACAGTCTTAGTGTTCAGAAAATGCACAATCTTCTCCCCCCAGAAGGCTTCCCATGATGTGTATGAAGCAGATTAGGCAACACAAGCCACCATCTCATTTCCTGCTCCTACCCTATTTCCCTCCCACCAAGGCTGGGAAGCCGACCACCATCACCACCACAGCACACTATACCACAGACTAAATAAGAAGCTCATCAGACCTATCAGCTGTCAAACCTGGATTTTAATACTCTCTGAGTCTGACATCACATGGTAGGCTTTACTTAATTAGATACACATTTGTATTAATTACACATTTGCAGTTACCTAACCTTTAATTACTATCTGAAATCTTTTGGCTATTTCTGAGTTCATTAACAAAATAGGCAGAATGACTAGTGTGTCTCTTGACACAAACCGACTTGTTACAGGTTTCTTGTCTATTAGATCACATAGAAATGAATTTTCAGGTATTTGCATTGATATGGAATGTTTATTGTCAGAAACATTGATTAATATATAACTGAGTGGTAACTGTAGTCGTATATCTTGAAATTCTATTTTCCTCTATTCCAGTTTATTTGTACAAAATGGTGTTTCCATTTTTTTTTTTTTTAATAAAATAGGTCTGAACTTGCCACTTCTGTTTCCCACTAAATTTTCCATTACCAATGAACTATAACTATTCCAGTGTAAGAGACAGTCTGAAATCCAGCAGAATCAACAGCTTCAAAATCCTTACGATGCCAAACTCTAATAGAAGTGGTTGGTAATTTTCCAGTGAAAATGTTTGAAGATATATATTAGGAAACATATTGGTTTCTCCAAGTCTCCATCTGCTCCAGAAGTTTTATTTTAATTTTCCCTCAAAGATACTCTACTAGCATTTTTCCTGTTATCTCTTTGGCTTTCAGCAGCCTTCTCTGGTCTTTTTCAATAATGGAAACATATGGTCACACAGTAAAATAAATATGCATCCTGCTTTTGCATTTTAAGGTCTGGAAAACTCCGCAATCCACATTCTGCAAGCCTTTCTCTGGCCTTGTCATACTGGTCTGTCATTTCAGTAGTAGTTCAGTTCCTGTTGTATCTGTCATTATCTAAAAATCCTTCCAGATTTTTCTTTATTTAATCAAAATGAAAGCAGTCACACTCACCAGCTTAATTTTATTTATTTAAATGGAGATATTTCTATGATGTAATCCAAATTAAAGTTTGTTAGGAACATGTACCCTCAGAACGTTCTCTTTTTTTACACATTTGTCTTTTTTCCCCCTACTCTTTTCCTGTTCCATCTCTAAAATAGGTTTCTCTCATTTTCTATCAGCAAATATGACAATGGAAGCTGCTGACATTTAGTGTCAACTTTCAGTCAAACTTCCCTTTATCCCCCTGGGAAGAAAAAATCTAACTTTCCATATCTTCCTTTCATAAAGGTTGAGCATTTACCCTGACACCAGGTAAATGACTCAAATCTGCCCAGACAACCCAACTCATTCTGCTTTTCCCTTCAGGAAACTTTTTGAATATGCATCCTGTACAATATCTTGATAACAGGCATACGGCCAGCACAATATCCTCTGGAAAATGCCTGCTGTACTTCAAAGCATGTTATCCCTTAGATTCATGAAACTGTAACTTCCTGAAAAATCCTCTGCCTTCTGCACAGGCCTGATGTGAAGGGCTCTCCACATCTCTACTTCCTTTTCTGTAGGGACTATCCAAAAGGGGAAAGTCTAACTTCAGAAATCAGAGATATCACTGTGTGCCTGATTGAGAGTGAGGAGAGAGGGGCAAATATCACTTTGCAATTTGTTCATGCATTAGAGTCAGCATACGTTAGCAGCCTACCAGAGCTATCCCAGTTGTAGTGCATTTGTGTGATTTATATGGTTAGAAGTAAAGAATTAAATTCTGAACTTATTTAACAATGCTATGTTTTTTTTTTTTTTCCCAATTGATATAAACAAACAGACTTACACTGAGGCCCAAATTAATTGAATTTCAAAAGTTTAAGTATTATGTGTTAAAATAAAAAATTATCCTACGAGCTCATATGTTGAGTAATGATAGCTGAAATATCATGACAGAAAATGGCACACTTAATACAAACTTCTATTTTGCTTTGGGAAAAGTACAAATCAGATAAGCTGTTGAAAAAAATGTTATCGATTATACAAGGATGATATTTTAATGTGACATGTTTTAAAGTGCATGTTTAACACATACTGACATACCAGTCCCAGCTGAGGGTCTGGATGGGGCATCTTGTACTGCCTGTCTATGCCTCAACCTGGGTTTCATTTCTGCAGAAACAAGGGCACATACGATAGGGCAAGTAACACAAGACAAAGCCTCTCACCCTGATGTGAGTGGCAGCACGCAGGATGATTGGGAGACCAGAAGCAATCCCAGGCCACACAGTTTGCCCATAGCCCAAATGAAACAATACATAAATGTAAAAAGTGAACTCCCAGTACATGGAATATGTCACCTTCTTTCCCTGCAGAGAGAATTAAAAAACTAGACATTACAATACATTTCTAGTGAATAAGGGAGAGAGTAAGAAACTACCATATTACAGGGTTTTTTGTCATTGTATAGGACACCTTCAGCCACAGCGCACACCAAAGCTTCACTCTTTGCTGAGGTGTAAATATTTTCATTGATGTTGTGCAGTCATTTGCATTAGCATTTGTGTCTTTTTCAGTCTGACAGGTATATCTTTAGACATTTCTGACATATCTGAAAAAAAAAAAATGTATCACTACCTGACGCAGAAAGGGAAATGTCAGAATCAGATTATATACTTTGCAAATTGCCAGCATGAATTCATAGGGACACTGGGCCAGATTCTACTGCCTTTACACCAGACTAAACATAAAGCATTGTCTACGACATGTAAGACATGAAAATAAAGAGATTATTCATGTTAATGGGAGTATTAAGTTCAGGCATCTAAGTTTATATTCAGAAGGCAGTTCAGAGATCCTATATTAACCTATTTCAGATGGTAATTCACAACAGAAGCCATGTTTTCTGCCTTAACTGTTACACGGGCTCAGTTAAAACTAACCTAATTTAAGATGTGGTTATATGGTCACTTGAAGTATGCATAAATCTTCATAGCCATGAATATGGACAGACAGTCTGCACGTCTTCTGACACATATTTCAGATATCAGCATCTGACATGGCTAGAAACTGAAATGGCCAATGGTGTTCAGGAAATCAACTCAAAGATTAGTTTCCAGCCATGCCATTTCTCGGATTCTACTCTGGGACAAAGTATCTGCATGATAGCTCTTGCTGACAGAAGAGTATTATGAATGTGTGAGGGGCTTAATTTACTTATAAGCAGTATTTGGCATTGAGACACGCTAATAACATACATCTCAGTGGAAATTATTGTGGAATAACTTCCAAAGTATACAGAACAAAGCTGGTGTTTCATTACATTTAGGGCATACTGCCGAACCTTTGTCCCTGATAAAAAGACTTTCACCTGAAACACAGGCATATGCATGATATAAACCAATCTTGCTCCTGCCTGAACTATCAAGATACTTAATGCAAAGATTGCTGCTGTAACTCAAAAGGGATGTGCCAAAGGGCATATGAATTGCTGTAGCCTTTGTGATCCAGTCTGTGACAAGTATTCAGATGTTACAGAGCTGGGAAACAGTTCAACCACTTAAATATAGTATTTTTTTATAAGTATTCCTCCTACTTTTTGTGAAGTGATTCACAAAACATGTCTCTATGTAAGGAAGCATCTTACAAGCTGTACCTAATATTCAGTAGTGTGTTACAGATGCCACCAGGCTTTTCTCTGTTGTGCTCAGTTTGGTATTTTTGTGGTTGAAAGCAATTTCAGAGCTTTTTGTTATATGTTGATGTTAAAACAGCAGTCCAGGCCAGTAGTCTACTGTGTTTGCAACACTTAGAAGGTCCTCAGACTACTACTTCAAATTCAGAAACTAGATATAAAAGACCTGCAGACCAGAATCATGCCTTGAATTTGGAGATTCCCTGTTTAGTTCAGGTATCTGTACTACTGTCAACAGGGTTACAAGGTTATAATTCCTTTTACAGCTACACAAGGAAGTTAATACTCACCCCTACAGAGATAAAAACCAGATAATTTTAAGAATTTTTTCGTGGTGAGGAAAAACCACCACAATAATAAATGAAGATCAGTACAAGCAGTTTATGCGAACTGTTTTGCTGAGGAGTGAATATGAGAAATTCTATTTACATGATACAAAGAAAATACAGAGTTTAGCTCCTGTCCATCTGTCTTCAGGTCGCTGAGTTCAACACTGGAATATAGATACTTTATGTAGATATTATGATTCAATGTTTATTTTGCACTGGTTTTTACTTTTTCAAGCAAAATCTGGGCCTTGAAATCCTTAGCAATAATGAGCTCATGGTTTAAAAAAATGGCTCCAGTCTCAAACATAGCTGAAGAATTTATTGCCCTCAGCATTATCCTTTCATCATTCAGAACCAAATCCTTATATTGTTACCTTTCCCTCTACCCTTATTCCTTTTTCCTCTCATTACAGAAAGTGTGAAAGTGTGGAGTATTTTTTTCTTTTTTTTTTATTCTCCTGAGGGGCTAAGTTTTAAGATCAACTGCTTGAGTTGGCCTATTAATGGTAATGTAAATGTTCACCCAGTAATGGAAGAATAAAACATTAGGCCCTTTTTATTTCCCTTAGAGAGCTCAGTAGTCCTAATTTTGTATTTGTACACTGAATTCTTGAGCTGGTTTGACTTTTATCATCCAGTGATTTTGCTATATTCAGCCTCTTCTTCTTCACCTAGTGTTGAATTCCATTTATTTTATTTATGGTAGCATCTAAATCAGTTTTAAATTGATACAGCACTCTAAGCTAATGGCTATTTTCAGTATTTCTTTATTTCTGTGTTTATATAAACTTAAACACAGTCTAAATTCATATAAGTAGAAGAAGCATAAAGTAGCTACATGACAGATAAAGAGTATGAAACCAAATAAACCTTTAAAATAATGAAGTGCTCCTGTTGAAATATGCTGTTATTATAGGAAGTGGAATGTTAAATCACTTTAGAAATCCTTAGAGGAAAATTCATTCAGAGCTATTACAAAGCCAGAGTAAAATCAAAATGTGCATACACATGCGTACATACACATGCTGCTTTAGGTCATCTGTTAATAACCTAAGAATTAAGCACAGAGAAGAGAAAGTAAAATAAAACACTTATCACCAAGAAACAGTGATTGCCATATAAGAACACAAGTGTCCATGATCAAAAGGCACCCTCTAAATACAAAACTATCTGGAAAATTAAAATAAATAAAGAGGCTTATCTGAATTCTGTCAAGACCGAAACTTGAAACTGTTTGAAATCTTAAACTTATAGGCTGTCTCTTGCTAGGTACAGTGTCTTCTGCTCCTTTTGAAATCCTTATGCATAGTTGCAGGATGGTGTGATGGCAGGAGAGAGAGAAATGGAGTGAAAAAAGAGGAAGGAAAGGGACAAAGGAAAAAAAGGAAGGAGAGGGGAGACTGGAAGGAGAAAGAAACTTGAACAACCATGCAACTGTAAGACTCACCTCCTTATAAACAAACTCCCTGAATGTGCCACGTGCTGCAGCAAGGCAGGGTCACAACTTTTCATTTCGCAGTGGGGGGTTATTTGTGCATTTACTTTTGCTTCTACTTCCTTGTTTCAGACTAAAGTGATTATTACTCATAAATAATCTGAAAGGAGATGATGCAGACCGTTAGCTTGTCCTGTCATTAGTCGATAACTGTAAAATATTAACAAATAACTATAAGAAGCATATCTGCAGGTATCTGAACTGTGTGCTTAAATTTCTAATATATAAAAAGTAAGAATTTCATAGTACAGGTAAATGATTTAACAAAGAATAAGCAGCATATCGTGGAACATATTATCAAAGAGAATAGTTATGTCTGCTGAACTTTCAGGAAATTTTAAGCTTTCATATTTGTATTGATTTCTGAAAGCTACCTAACAAACTAGGAATAAAACAGAAAGAACTGTAACATCAAAAATAATTGCTAAGCAAGTCATGTTAAGAAATAATTTTTTCCTGTAGTCTTTGTGATTCTAAAATAATAATGTGTCTATGTGTTGCCTGAAAAGAAAACTAGGTACCTGAAACTGGAGTCCTGTCACTGGCTAACATCATGAAAATACGGGCAAGGCTTTCCACCACTCTCCTGAAACAGAGTTTAGTGCCTTCGCAAGTTCTGCACTCACAGATGTGAGACAGGTCCCAGCATCGGCCCTTCCTTTGGATACATAAGAATTGGTACTGCAATTCAACTAACAGCTAAAAAACTCAGTGAAAGTCTGGGTTGAAGTTCTACCTGTGCTTGTTTGAGCTTTTTCTAGCATAAACTGTAAGGATCCTGTACCACCAGACTTCAACAGAAAACAGACTCTGTGCTTACCTCTTCTTGAAGACGTCTCATAGGACAGCATGATTAATGATTGCTCTGTGGTCCAGTGACAGGAAAGCCCATCAAAGATAAAGAGGACAGTTTTAATCACTTTCTCTTGTGAATATTTAATAACGAATATCTATTTATACATCATGGAGCTACTCCAATGCGCATGATGCCAATCCAGAATAACTATGGAGTTAAAGTACTTTGGAGGAAAAGACAAAGATACTTGTCCAGGTTCTAGGTTTATTTAGGCAGTAAAGAGACTGAACCTTAATCTTTCATATGTCTTCTAGAGTGCAGAGGCCACTGGACTGTAAGCTATTCTGTGGGACTTACAATACAATCATCTCATTTCAACCAGAGGCATATTTGCTGAAATTTAGTAAATTAATGTGTTCTGGGAAAATGAAGTAGTTCAGAAAATAACCAGCCCTCTCATTTCATCTATGATAGAAGAATTACCTCTTTTCTTGCATTTCCATCATGCTTTCTCAGTATTTTCTGTTAAGAGCTCTTTGCTTGAATGCTGGTATTTCCTTCCAAAACATATATTCAAGTTTGTGTTTTCTTTGGGGGACAGGAGTGTGCATTTGGAATTGAGCATTGAAATAAACAGATACATTACAATGATTATAAATTGCTATTGGATTTAATAGACACTAGTTTACATTACATTTAAATACTTTATACCATACTCACTGTAAGAGGGAAATGAGTTTATGACCCTTAAATATGTCTGATTTCCTATGATTTATGCTTAACGGATGGAGAATAATGGAAGCTACTCCAAGAGGAGACATTAAGAGAAGCTTTTCCTGTCAGGGTGGATATGCAATTGTTCATGGGAGGCTCTTCAAAATTAAAATAAGTTTCTGTTTTTTCCCCCAATGTTTTAAGCTAATTTACTGCCATTTGACATCATATTTAACCCTTTTATTAATGACAGTGAGCTTTGTTTGCTATTTGATTCCAGTCCCTTTCCCATAAAAAATATTAAATGACACAGTAATCATATCAATTGTTCCTTAAATGAGTTTGACAATACAGCCATACTCTAGGATCTGTCAGGAAAATTAGAAGCACATCTGATACTTACTTCAATATTTTACGATCTTAAAACCTAACTTCTGTGTAAAAGTTAAAGCAAAATATTCCTGAAGAAGGACTTCTACAAAAGCATTCTTATATTCAATATTCATGGTTCATATAGTTGAAATTTATTATTATATTTGAGGTGATTGCTTCAGCTACTTCATGGAACCTTTTAGGGAATGATGGATCTGATCTAGAGAGAACACAAGTCTATTACCTGGAAGAAACATCTAGTGAAAGATCCATTAAGTCTAGAGAGAGTGTTTGACAACCTTTGATGGTATATGTGCAAGGGTTTGGTATTAGTAAGCACATCCTACATTACCATTCTTATATCAAGCACAATAATTTTTGTATTTGGCAGACTATTTCTATTTTTAGGCTCATTGATTGCTACTTATTGAGTCCTGCAGTCTGATAGTCATATACAGAATGTATTATCTATCAAACATGCAAAACATTATTTTTCCTGGTGATTTTGTATTTAACTGTGTAAATCCCTGGACTTGAATGCTTCTTTCTCATCAGTTGGGGCTGAGTCATTCTCACAAAACAGGCTTTGGTAACGTGCACAGAGTGTAAGTATGACTAAAGTGTGGGTGTGGTGAGTTATTCCATTACCAAAACTCCATCCCACTTTCTGTCCATGAGCCAAGAGCTCTGTATGTACATCATTATCAAAGATAGGGAGGCAAAGAAGCATCTTAAATGCCAACAAGAAAAAGGAATAAATGTCCTTTTATTACAAACTAACTTGGTTGGTTTCGATGGTGCATTGTCAACACTAACAAACTGCTTATTTTATATCAAATAAAAATGTCATGAGAAGTTCAGACATGAGTGGGTATGGAAAGAAAAGTGGCCATTTGTTTCAGGGATTTTTAGCCAGCTGTGCAAGTCTTCAGCAAAATCACATCTGGTGATGCATCTTTGAGGGCTTAAACCTGGTGATATGTCCCTGCTCTTTCTGTTTGATGAAAATGTCTCATTTATTTTGCTGATCACAAATGCAAGTATACATGGACGTACACAAGTCCATGAGACCTGATGAAATCCATCCATGGGTCCTGAAGGAGCTGGCAAATAAAGTTGATAAGCCACTGTCCATCATATTTGAAAAATCATGGCAGTCACGTGAAGTTCCCAATGACTGGAAAAAAGGAAATATAACTCCCATTTTCAAGAAAAGGAAAATGGATGAGCCAGGGAACTACAGACCAGTCAGCCTCACTTCTGTGCCTGGCAAAATGTTGGTGGATAAAGAACTGGCTGGATGGCTACAAGCAAAGAGTTGTGCTCAATGGCTCAATGTCCAGCTGGAGGGCAGTAACGTGTGGTGTCCCTCAAGGATCGGTGTTAGGACTGGTCTTGCTTAACATCTTTGTTGGTGACATGGACAGTGGGATTGAATGCGCACTCAGCAAGTTTGCTGGTGACACCAAGATGGGTGGTTCGGTTGATACATTGGAAGGAAAGAATGCCATCCAGAGAGCCCTTGACATGCTTGTGAGGTGGGCTGATGCCAACCTGATGAAGTTTAACCATGACAAATGCAATTTCCTACACCTGGGTCAGAGTAATCCCAGGCACAGCTACAGGCTGGGAAGAGAAGAGATTTAGAGTAGCCCTGCGGAGAAAGACTTGGGGGTGTTAGATGATGAGAAAATTAACATGAGCCAGGAATGCAAGTTTGCAGCCCAAAAGGCCAACCGTATCCTGGGCTGCATCAAGAGGACCATGACCAGCAGGTCGAGGGAGGTGATCCTGTCCCTCTACTCTGTTCTTCTGAGACCTCACTTGGAGTATTGTGTGCAGTTCTGGTGTCCTCAACATAAAAAGGACATGGAGGTGTTGGAACAAGTC
>JAOEHX010020419.1:0-10168 GCA_025448015.1 Bolborhynchus lineola | reverse complement strand
CCAAGGCTGCCCTGGAGCATCACATTTCCAACCAGCCCTTCCCTGCTGGTGAGCATGAGGTCAAGCATGGCACCTCTCCTTGTCAGCTCGTCTGTTACAGAAGGAAGTTGTCTTCCACACAATCGAGGAACCTCCTGACAGACACCTACTTTGGGAAGAAATGAATGAAGTTATTACATTACATCAACCTCTGTTCTTTCCTGGGGACTTAAACCTTCAGGAAAACCAGAATGAAACCTACTCCAAACACTGCAGGCTAGAAGTGAAGGGTGCCTTGTGCTTGCACACCTGCCATTATCTAAAATTCCCTGGGGCAATCATTAATTTACCAGCTGGCAAAAACCAAAGGTTACCAAAAAAGCATCCTGGACTGTGGGTTAGCAACAGTCTCCAGTTCAGCAGCAAGGAGAGAATTTCATTTCCATTGTCCTCACTTGCTGTACCCTGCCAGCACAATGCTGGACTCTGTGTTAACAAGGCCTAAAAGGGAAGACTCCGTATTTTACAGGGTTAACAACTTTCTTCTTGGAAGACACACACAAAAAATGAGCTGATGATGGAAAAGGGAGATCTGACAGGTGATTTTCCTCCACTTCCCCATCATCAAATATGCTGGTGGTTGCAGAGCAGTCTCTAGTTCTCAGAGATGTGCCTTAAAACCAGAGGTAGGAAGAGGCAAAGTGCTTTTTGTGAACTGAAATAATTTTGAGGAAGGCAGTATTCCTTTAATACAACCAAATTTTATGTGCGGTAAGAACAGGGGCTAAAAATAGACCAGGATGCTAATAAGGGCCTGGCACACACCAGCTGTACAATGATTCTTTTTGAAAATATGGTAATTTAAAGGGTTGTTTCTTCTCATTTCTTTCTGCTGCTGCAAAGCGTTCAGAAACACAAGGCTGTTTGAGTCTTCAGGTTTTTCTCCATAATCTTAGGAGAATGAAATGTTAATGGAAAAAAGAGAAAGCAACAAGAATTGTTTTACTTTCCTGAAGCTGCTCACACGTGACCAGCAAACAAAGTGTGCCAGAGAGGGCTTTCATAACATTTCAGGTAGATCTCCACACAGCCCAAGATGTGGGATCAGGATATTTCTTATGCAGAAGAACTTTGGTCTTCCCCAGTTTGTAGGTCATGGGGCCTGAAGTATCCATACTTTTTTTATTCCAGCACAAAGCTTAGACAAGTGGTTTGTGCAAGAGATGAGCAAACCAAGGTGAGTTCTACCTGGACCTTCTTGCAAGCCCGGGACATTTCTGTAGCCTCATGGCAGTTTACCAGGCTCTACACTGTTCCCCAGGAGATCACATGTGATACATGTCCTCCATTGCAGGCACTGCTGGGAGATCCTTGTCTTCAGCTTAGTCACCTCTGCTCCTGAAACCCACTTGGCATTCAGGTTAACCCAGGACACTCACTTCTGTGGGACACCCAACTCCCTGGCTGCCCGTATAGCTTACACATGGACTTTCCTAAAAGATGGAACATCCCACCACCTTGGGAGAGAGATGGGGCAGAGAAAGGGCTTGCTTGAATCTGTGAGCAGCATGGGAGCAACAGAACAGAAATCCAGCCTTGGTTGCAGCTGCTGGTGGTGACATTGAGCCATCCCTAGCTCTGGTGCACCCAGGAAATATTGGTTCAGGCATGATAAGGACATTGAAGGGCACAATTGAAAACCGGATGCTTAAACCACACCTCTGAAGGAAACCAGGATGAAAATCAGAGCAAGAAGACAGAAATGTTTATTAAATATTTTTTTCCTTTCAGAGACAGCCAACTGCCTGCTTATTAGCAGCCTACATAGGTGGACCATAAAGCATGTAGCAGATCAGGAGCTATTTTCTGGCACACACACACTTGTCTCCTATAAGTATTACTCCAGGAGGTATTAAGAGGTATTGTCTCTTAATACTTCCATTAAACAGAGCCACACAGGTGGTAATTAATGCATCACGACATGACTAAACTATAAGAAGAAATTGCTGCATCAAGAAGTCATCACAAGATCAGCAGGATTCAGATTCGTGCTTGTTTTCAGATTGACTCCTTTTTTTGCTTGAAGAATTAGGGACCAGCTATTCCACATTATGAAAGATTTATTCATCTGCTTTCCTGAGTTTTGGGTCACAATGGAGCTTTGTTATTTTTAATAGATTCATGTACTCCTTCCCTAGCGCTTTGTCAAGTAATAATACTTACAAGGTAATAAAAGAAAAAGAAAACACAAAGAAAAGAGCCACCCCCTCTGCCATAAGTCCCAGGTAGGTGAATGAATATGTTCATTTGTGCGCATGTGTGTATAAGAGAGGGGTTGTTTATTGCACCACCCAGCACAGAATTAAATAATTTATGTACCATCTACATGCAAATACATCTTTCATTTAGGTAATAAACTGCACCCTTGTATAATTTACCCAAACAATAGAGCTGCGAGGACACGGCTACTAATCTTCAAAAATCAACTGTGCCTTTTCAAAAGTGATTTTTGTCTTTCTATGAATTGATCAAACTTGACAAGTAATTTCAACCTAATGTTCACGGCTATCCTCCTCTCTCCTCACCATCTGTAGGTGAGAAATCCTATTTTCTGAAAGTGACAGGGTAATGCAGGAGGCTGAAGACATCTGTAAAAAAAAGAAAAGGAAGTGGTTTTCCCAGAGCTACAGGCAAAACAAGGGTGGATTCAGGAAGGATATGAATGGTTTTGAACAAGTGATAAATTCTTCACGCCTGAAACTGTACACGTAGAGTCACATTTTTTTAGGCTGCTAAGTTTAATGAGAGCAACTAAGGGATTAAAATGTCTCTGTATGTATCTTGCTCTTGTTAATAAATATAATGAAGACTCTCAGAAGAAATTCATTCTGCAAACTTATTGCACCAATGAAATCTGCATTATAGACAAAGAGACTGAATGTAAACTCAATTTGTTTCCAGATTTATTTATAAAAATATCAGCTTTGACTGAAAGCTGATGAGTCCTGCATCAAGCAATACAGGTGAAATTGGAAAAAGGCCAGTTATCACCCTGACAGGACTACTGACATGGCTGAGATTAATCCAAAACCAGTTGCACAGCTACAAGACAATCTTGTGCAAATTTAGGGTTTTTTTCTCCCAGGAAGTATGGTGACAACTTCTTAGGGCTCTTTTTAACCCTATCAAGACACTTCAGGGAACACTGGTGTCCTCGTGCACCAGTGAATGGAGATTCTGGTATCCTTAAGCTGAGAGTATCCAACCCCAAACATAAGCATATCTGTGTGCAATGCATATAAATATATTAATGCAAAAATTTTTTTTCTTTATAAAATCTTCTGTGCACGTGCTTTCCCCCTTTCTGGATCACTGCTGCTCCTGAGAAATCATTCAGGGCTCTTCTCCACAGCAAGTAGGAGGTTGTCATATGGGACACAAGCTGCCCTCACACTCAGCCCAAGGACAAAGGGTGTTTTTACTCACCATGCCTACATCTACATAACTGGACTCAGGAGTGTCCTCAGCTGCTGGGTGCTGCTGCACATTTGCACATGTTCTGTCTCCAAGAGCTCCAAGCCAGGCTCTTTCCCACACTCACGTTCTGCCTCCCACACAAAGGGATCTCCTACATCTTCTTTCAACTCCTTTTGGGGGCTGCTTATTTTCATCTTTGGGACAGACCTGCTAAACACAAGATAAAGTATTCATTTCATAAGTATGAAGAGGGTATATGTCAGTTAGCAGGCAAGAGATGACTGAAGACCAGTTGCAGATCAGGTTGAACAATCTGGCTGTGCAAGACATGAGGGACAGCAGGAGGGTGGCAGTTCACTTTAGTGTCACAAGAATTTCTGAAGTTCTGAAATCTGCTTTAATTTTCCCATTGGAAGAAATGCCTTAGCTTCTGATGGCTTTCACAGAAGGGGATTAGGTCAAAACAGATTGAAAAGATCCTTTGGGAGATTGAAAAGGTCAAGGCTTTCAAGTCTTTCTGTGTTTCCCCCTTTTGTTTCCCTCTCTCAAGGATATAACCAAACAGTCCCCCTCAAACTTCACTAAAGCAGAATTCAAAAACACAATCAAAATCAATATATGACTACAAAAGACCTTCTTCAGAGAAAAATAAATAAGTAAATAGATAAAGCTCAGAAAACCCTCACATTTTTTAATTAAGGAAAAATAATATTTTTCAACTAGCCTAAACACGTTTTCTTCCCAGACATTGCAGCTGAAATAAAAACTAAGCTTCTTTCTGTTGTCTGGCAGAGTGGCCATTCTGTTAACTCTTCAACCATGACAATTACCTTCATTTTGAGGTCTGGTCATTGCTGGTTAATGAGGGTCATTGGGGTTTCTGATTGCACAAGCAAGAGCTGATCCCTTAGATTTGCCCCATGAGGGCACTGGGAGCAATTATTCAATGGAGCAATGGAGGTTGGTCATGCAAGGACAGAGACAAGACTCTTTTGGTGACAGAACTCACCAGAACAGGATTTCTGAGCCAGAAAAATTCCAGGTATGTGTGTTTCTATTTCAGTAAGAGGAATGGGATTTCATTTCCATTCTATGTAAATAAGTAGTGGTTTGTCAAAATACATTGGTCTCTACTAACAGCATTACTATTGTAGGTAAAACAAAACAAACCCACTATAATCTTTCATCAATTTCTTGAATCATCTAGTCCTGAAGAATGATGGGATTTTTTTTCCCTTAAGCCTTTGGGCTTCCTGAGATTGTGAGCTTAAACCTGCAGTGAGGTCAGAGAGAGAGACTCCACTGCTAAGAGCTGCTCTGCTCTGCTGTTGCTCTGGGCCATCTATCAACTATCAGTCATGTCAGGCAGGACCAGACCTGCTGTTCTCACCACCAGTAGAAAAAAAGTTCATTAAGTTCTCCAAATCATTTGGGTCATTGAAGGGAGCAGAGCAAGAGCTCAATGCCAATGAAACCTTCGTTTTTCTTTGAAAAGAGGCTGCCGCCTAAGTTACTGCCAATTTCCCTGAACCCATAAAAGTCCAGCAGTATCAGTAAGATAGGATTCAGTCTACAGCTCCTCATTATTCAGAGGGATGGGAGGATATGGAGATGCCAGAGTAATCTGGAGCAGACAATGAAAGTTGTCAAGGCACCTCTGATTAAAGCTGCAAATCCTACAACCCTAACCTTAATCCCTGCCCTGTGGAAAAGGGAGATTAGCCTGGGTCCCAAAAAAAGATAACTCTATCTTTTCCTGAAATTACATTCAATCTCTTCCCAGGAGACAGAGTGCATGGATATTGCTTTTTCTCTCCCCCTAATTAGGAAAGTATAAGCAAGTAAACACTGGTTCTTGCACAGTAACTAGAGAAGCAGAGGGGGCTGTCTCTGATTGCTTTATTAGCTCTCTAATCCTACACACACAGCCAGCAAGGCTGAGCAAAGGGGGTCTTTTCCAAAGGCCATCCAACCCTGGGGGTTTTAGGGGGTTTTGCAAGATGTTGAAGCAATCCATTAGCTTCTGTTCCCATTTACACCAGTGTGAATCTGCAGCAAGTGGGTGTGCTGCCAGGAACAATGCTGGCATGCCAAGGCACCACGTTCCCCTCGGGTCTCCCATGCTCCCCTGGTTGCTAGGAGCAGTTTTCTAAATGGGGTTATATTCTACGTGATCTGTGCACACAAGAGGTGATCGTGGTCTTTCTGAGGCTCCTGGTCCAACCAAATCTTCACATCACTAAAAGCTGCCTCCCATGCCAATGGGACAGGCTGTAAAGGGCTGCTTTCTCAGTAGCACACTAGAGGGGTGCATTTATGTATTTTGAACTAAGGAACCCCCAATCGGCATCCAGGGCCTGTGATGGCTGATGTCCTCTGGAGATGGGGACAGAGGAAGCCCCGTAACACAGTCAACAGCCAGTGGGATGAGCATTCAGATGCTCAACATTGGTACCTGGTGAAACACTCTCTCCTCTGGTGTCCTCCCACCACCCTTCACTCCAGTAAGCCCATGGTGCATTTTTAGGGGGCTGACACCCCAGAGGCAGGTGTGCAAAGCTTCATTGTACAGCCAACAGGGAAGGACTGTGGAGAGCAGAGTGGCTTTTTCCTGATCCCACTGGTGGCAACCATGTCACAGCAAGGCATGTCCTTCATGAATTTCCCTCCCTTGACTTTCTGAGCCACTGTACTCACCTCTGCCTCCATATGAGGCTGCTGTTTTTCAGCAGGAAAAAGCCAGTTTTGAAGGACAAGTTGGAGCAGAGAAGCCCTCCTGGAGAAGCGCAGCCATACAAGGGCAAGGGACTCACTGCAGAAGCCCTGCTCAGGAAGCCTTACTGTGGGGCACCAGGATGAGCCTCTGTTCATGAACAGCTCAGAGCACAGAGAATATGACAAAGTAGCAGCTTTCAAAAACGTGACACTGTGTCTTCTGTCAGCCGGGCCCTCGCTGTGCTCAGATGGAGGCTTGCGTTGTTTCCAAACCAAAACAAGTGAGACCTTTGAGATCAACTAGGAACTATTCTGATGTCTTTAAAACGCATCCATGGGAGGAATGCAGAGCATTAGCTGTAGTACTTATTTTGCGTGGCATAACTATGTTTTGAGAAGGGTATGTTTTGAGGGTGGTGCTCATTAGCAGCATGAATGTACCAACCTGTGTTTTCAAGCTATTAATGTGGTGGCTAGTATTAATGGAAACATAATAGTATGAGATGCTTTTAAAAGTATGGGATTTAGCCCCTTCAGGAGGAAAAAAAAAAAACAAACCACACATTAATGAAATTTTAATGAGAAAATCAGCTTGCAGTAATTTTACGAGTAATGATTGTTTCCTTGATTTGACTTGCAAGGTATGCATGCGAGGACAGTGAACAATGCATTCATTCACCGACCTCTGTGGTGTGCTGACATGGGGAACCATCACAGCTTTCCATCACTGAAGCTAATCTGGAGGGATAGCATGGTGCTAGAAGGGGCAGCGATTTGTCTCACCTAGCATGGGTGCAAACAGAGCAGTCATCTCTGCACGAACATCCCATTCTCAGCTCACTTTACTGTCTGCAAACAGAAACGGGTGCATTTTGCATCTGTCCCATCTGACTGCTTTTAGACTCCAGTTCTAGGAGAGGTCTTGCACCTTGAAGGTGCCTATTTGCCCTCACCAGGGATTGACTGTGTCTGAGCTTGAGACCTCCACTACAAACTTGCTATTTGAATACAGATAAAATTTCTTCAGTCCTTCTAAGATCCTCCTAAAGTGAAGCTAGCGGATATATCTACATCAGCCTTCTCCATGGATGGCATCAAAAACGTACATGGGCCCACGGAAAGAATAAGAGACACAGTGTTTCAGGGGTGGATCAAGATGACTTCTATGCTGCATGTTCCAAATTGTTATGCTTGAGCTTTCCTTATCGCACACTGGTGGTTTAGAGGATTCTCAGGCAGGAAAAATTCTTCCTTGTCCGACAGGGCAGCATCATCACAATTCTCTGCTTGGATCACATCTTCCTAACCCCTCATGTTTGAGAAGCTGTTATCTGAGTAGTATGTTTAAATGTGTACGCATCTTAAATGACACAGCCTCAGAGAGACATCTCTTGCTGTTTCTGGAGTCTGACATATGGAATATCCTCTCCTCTTTTCCGAGCTCTGCAGCAGTTATAAACAGATAACTTTTGCCACTCTCTATAAGGAAGATTGTCTCTGGTTCCCTATACAAGGGCTGGATCATGGTAGTAATCCAGGGGAGATATCCCCCGTGACAGACTTTCTCTTGCCTTTAAGCTCCTAGTGCCAGCCACTGCTTCTGCAAAATTCATAAAGTTTTGGGTGAGGAAGGAACAAATCATCTAGTCTGAGCCCCTTGACAGAACTAAGTGCCATTTGATTTCACTCAGTACCCTCACACTGAGTTTCGAACTCCTTGCTGAGCTATGACATGCACTTTAGGAGGACATTCAACAGCTTTCTAAGGTCACCACTGAGAAAACAAGATGTGAGGGTACCCAAGAGGATTGCTGCTTATGATGCCCTCTGTTTCCGTATTGGTCACACTTCACAGCAAAAGTAAACTTACGCCCTGTCAGAATGTCATGATTTGCTAATTTTATGTTCAGTGCTCTGTCCCCACATTACTGCTCACATAGATGAATGGTGTGTGAGCCCCCAGTGTGGGCTGGTTGCTTTGGCAGGCCAAAGTCCAGGAAACATGCTGTTATTACCTGAGTTTTTTCTTTTTTTCTTTTTCTTTTTCTTTTATTTCATTCTAGATTTTGAAAGGTTAAAGTGAAAACTGGAAGCCAAACCTTCATGCCTGAACTGCAGTGACTCTAATACAGCAAGGTAGCTCTGACCACTTCAGAACTGTAATACTCGTGAAATCAAGTGGACACCTCTAATGTTCATAAGTCACTGGAGTGACTCTCCATCGTTTTCTTTTCCCCAGTAGATTTATCCTTCATTTACTTTTGTTTGTTTTCTTTCCAGCAGAGTATGAAATTTAAAATAGAAGTTCTACTCTGACGAGAAAGGTGTGCAGGGGTTGTTATAATTTATCTGAGCTGCTATAGCAGAAGGGAAGGGCTCAGTGAAGACATTTTTAGTCACCTGCCCTTTAAACTAGAGTATATTGCTCTGGAAGGCGTACCAGATTGCAAGGAACCTTTAGTGCCATTTGTTGCATTGCTTCAAGCTTGGTTGCTCACAACTTAATTTCTCCAATGGTTCTACCTAAAAGCAAATTGCATATTAGGAAATTACACTGCAAACACAGAACACTTTTCAGCATTAGCAGCAGCAGCAGTCACAGAAGCCTGTGGGAAATTTTGGGGTTGTGCAGAGCTCTTGCTTGCCAGTGCATATGGAGCCAAAATGGATCAAGCAATGAATGTTTGTCACGCGTGACCATTTTCTTGCTACTGCTCCTGCAAGTTTTATTTTAGTGAGATGTAACACCACAGGGGTCAATTTTAGTCACTGTCACAGATGACACAAAACCAGACAAGCCATATTTCTTTTTATGCTTACTCCACCAGCTGAATTTTCTGTGGACTGAGCATGTTTGCTTGAGCTCCTGATTCAGCAGTGCACTTAAATATGCATTTAATACTCTAATGTTAGTAGAATAGTTTGTAAAACATTTTCAGGATGGCAAAATATGTCTGTACTAAGGTTATTTCTTCCTACGTCAGAGGGAAACAAACTGTCGTGTGGAACCTCTTTAATTTTTTGCCAGTTTTAACTTTTCTTTATACATAAAGATGGACTTTACAGCAGCAGATCATGTAGCTCAGGAATCGGAGATCTCTCATCCAGCTTTATAGTTTAAAATACAGATGTTTACATCTAAGCAAATTGCTGTGGTTTCCTTTACAGCTAAGGAAATAAGCACTCATTGGGTGCTGCCGCAGGTCATCCATGGTGAGAGGGGCCTCCTTGCACCGATGCTGGAGATCTTTGTTGTGGCCATAGTGGGTCCCCACTGCCTTCCTCAAGGGCATGCCCAATTCTGCCTTCAAACTTGAAGACTTCTCACCTTTGAGCTCAAGCTGTTGATTTCTTTCTTCAGTGAAAAAACAGAAACAGTTGCTGATAATGGTGGCATTTCTTCATAATCCACTACAAAGAGGGAGGTAGTGCTACAAAGCAGCTCAGTTCACAGGATTTATTTGTGTTTTCAGCTCACTGTGAAGCTTGAAAGTACCATGTAAACATTACTGGGACTGTGTTTTTGTGGCTGTCCATCATCAGCCTTATTGCTGCGTAACTGAGCGTATTGCTATCCTCTGTAAACATCCACCAAACCCATCTTGTGGGAGAGCATTATTTGTTTATTTCTGGACACCTTTAAAGGATCTGGAAATTGATTATATGTGTGTTTGTGTATGTATGCATGTATATATATGCTTAACATATAGGTATGGAATAATTTGGAATTATGTTGGAAATAAAAAAATCAGAAAAAGAATTAACCAGGCATGAACTGTGTCTCTTTATTTTACCTATGATGCATATATTTGCCTAATACCTTGTTTCCACTGTCCCTGCCTGTTGCAACACAGATGTGGGATGGTAAAGTCGTGGTGCTGAGGAAGCAAGAGGGCTCCTGTCTCCCCAAATGAGTGAGACATAGAATCATAGAATCATAGAATCATAGAATAGTTAGGGTTGGAAAGGACCTTAAGATCATCTAGTTCCAACCCCC
>JAOEHX010020417.1:0-16810 GCA_025448015.1 Bolborhynchus lineola | reverse complement strand
AATTAATTCAATCAGTGCTGAAAGTAATATAACACTAACTATCATGACACATTTTGCTCTTCTTCTTTGTAAGTTCATTGGTGTTTTGGTTTTTTTTTTTGTTTTCAATCTACAGATACCCAGACTAGCAGTTAACATGCGTTCAATTTGCCTTCACAAATGGATTACCAGAAGTTCAGCTTTTTTGCTGTGTTTAATTTCTGCTTTGCAAGAGGAATGATCTGATTCAGGTTTATGGTTTTTATTTCCTGACGATACTTCAGTAAAATTCAAAATGACTCCATCTCTAGCTAATCTTTCAATTACTTCACGCAGCACTGCCTTTATGCGCTTTAGAAATTTTTATGATGACAAAGAGAGTTTGTTCAGAAATATTTTAAATGCTGTAATCTAAACTATTAGGAAAATAAAAATCCAGAGCCATGGCTCGTCTTTGGAAGCTAGTAAGAACAATACGGGTTTTGCTCCAAGAAATTCTCTTGAGACTGTCCAGACCATTGCTGCTCAGCAACTGAGGGGAAGGGGAACAGAGGCAAGAAGTAGGGAATAGACAACTCATTAACAGCTAGTGACATTTCATTTAACAAAAACACAGGGAGGAAAAGTTGTTATGAAGCAAGAGACACAAAAAAAAAAAAAAAGCCAAAAAAAAAAAAAAAGAAAAAAGACAATTCCTCATATTACGTCTGGTGAACCAAGAGGGAAATCTCTACGCCCACGGACTGGGACCAGCTCCAGGAGGGAAACCTTAGACCACTACGTCAACCTCTTACAGTAAACATGTTTTGCAGGTTTATACAGTTCAGCTGAAATATAAAAAAAACTCCCAAAATATAAAAAAGTAAGGAGAGAAAGGAATAATGGCTCCGCAACCATCTGTGGAAGTCCGGAGCCTCAAGACAATCTGCCTATGTTGGAGAGAACGGTTTTGCCCCAGTGCCCGTTCGCCAGGGACCCTGGCGAGCAGGCGGGATGCCGCCTCCTGTCAGCGTGTGCTGGAGGAGTGAGGGCTGCTCGACCACAAAAGTTTCCATTGTAAGCCTGCCACATCTGCAGCAGCCCGCCTGGTTCAGGGCCCAAGGCAACTCCCTCCTGGCCACCGGCCAACCAAAGTACACCAGAGCAATTTATACCTTTCCAAAATGCAAATAATTCAAATTACAGACATAACACAAAGCTGAAGCAGACACATTTCAGGCATTCCCGTTAAAGTTTACTCTCTGGAATTACCGTACCCAAATGGGCAGTTGTTATACGGGGTGGGGGGGAGGAGATGGAGGTAGGAGAGGAAGGAGAGGAGGAGGCAGGGACGAAAAGGGAGAAGGGAGAAAACAGCTTTTCCAAAGATCTTATTTCATTCCCTGTCATTTCACTATTTACTTTTTACCAAGTAATAAGAAGTGTCTTCTCCAAACCCAATGCCTGGCTTTGTTTTGGCATTTACAGTGTGATATTTTGAACAGCAAGACATCTCTTTATATTAGCTAGAAAGTTCTGTCAAGGTATTATATTGGATTTGCTTTGTTTTCTGCTGGTTTGTCAGGTTTTTGTGTTTTGGTTTGGATTTTTTTTTACAAAAGGGAAATAAAAACATAACAGTGCCCTGCATAGAACCACAGTGCAAAAGCCCTGCAGAGTCTGTGAAGGAGTGTCCTGCTCCCCGGGTGTCAGCAGCAGCGGTTGACCCGACACAGCCAAGGCTTCACCTGGGACCCATGCCAAAGAAGTACCCTTGAATCCCTTCCTCTGAAAAGGCAGCACGGGAATGTGGCAAGTGCCTGGGGAACCAGAACCCCCCTGTTTCACACAGGCTCTGATGTGCCTGGGCTCAGTGCTCCACTGACAGGTGGCCATCAGCACTGCCACCAGCCAAAGACACTGGGTTTTGTCAGGAAGCCTGACATTTACAGACTGATCAATGTTATTTATAGCCATGCCTGCTTCGGGTGCGCTTCACCACTAGCCACTTCAGCCTTGGGTTTTTTGAGCGCTGTAACACATGGAGCACCAGGGATTGCTAATGACGAAAATACCATGAACCTACTGCGTTATGTGGTGTGGATTGTCAGCTCTGCAAAGCATAAACACCCTATTTCAACATGCAGTGGCTGAACGGTGAATGGGCCTTTGTAGTCTGCTCTTATCAGCTGCTCGCTCCAGTGTTAAAGGAAACCGTGCACAAGTCCAGAAGTAAAAATACTCTAATTCATCAGGGAATTCCCTACAGTATGAGTCACTGAACGGCTTCCCCACCACACCCAGCTACAAGATTTCCACATAAAAAGGCACTGTAGAGGCCTGTTTTTACACAGAAGCAGCGCTAAAAAGTAGTCGTGTAAATCTAGCGGCATCAGTTTTTTTCACACATAAAGCCAAGTAGACTACAACGTACAGAATTTCTGCATGGAAGAGCAACACAAAGACCTGTAAAGACTTTCCAAATAAAGTCTCCTACAGTCTTCCCCTCCTCAATGCCCATCAGGACTCCTACAGGGTTTCCAGGGCTGGGTTTACCTTCCTACCGCAGGGAACTGCAACTACAGTGCCAGAGGTCTGCAAGCTCACAACAGTCAAAGCACCAGCATAACTTGCATTACAGACCCATGGATGGCAAGAAGGAAAGAATGCACAGTACCAAAAAATCTTAAGCCTGGAAACTCATGCGGGTATAACATCTGGCAACCACCTAAATCTTGCCTCTATGTAACAGGCATAACAGGAGTGTTCAGATATATTTACATGATTTCACTTTACTACAGAAGGTTAAAACAGTCTATATTCTTTAGTAGTCCTGTGTTTGCTTGAGATATGAGAAGAATAGACATAATCTAGGATTTCACTGCCTGTACACAGTGTACATTTTATACTCTTCCCACCTGTGCCTCAACAGTTTGACTGCAATGGGTAGACTGTAAATCTGTATTTACATTCATATATTGCAAGTAAGATGGTGAAGCTAGCCCTACTCTCCCAAAGGAACCCACTACTTGATTAATGTGTTGTGAGATTACCTTAAACAATAATGCTACACTACATCCCTGATTACTTAAACATGTCCACAACAGGCAGGGCACAGATGCAATGCAGAATGATTATACAGTGAAATTTTGAGGTGTTCTGCAAAGATTGTCTACCTCCCTATTCAGCCATGTTAATGCATGTTCAAATCCCTTAGGAATGACGGATTTGCAAGTTTTCAATTTGCACCCAGCCCCTTTTCCCTGGGAAGTCCACTCACAGCACTGAGATAACTGATCTGTGAATGTGTCCAGAAGGAAAGGATGCATTTCCAGCCAGATAAAAGGAAGAAGACTAAGGCAAAGTCTTGTCATTCAGACTTACAAGTCATCCAGTTGGGTGAAGAGATGCTACCAGCTTCCAGGTGAAGAATGCATTGGGCCTGGGCTGGCAATGAAAGTGGCTAAGAGGACTTTACTAGGCTGGTCTTGCAGGCATCATGGTGTGAACAGCATTTCCCCATCTGGACACCAACAAGCCCAATAATCTGTGGATGGGAGTCTATGCCCATGTTTCACACCAGCATACATTTTAAAGACATTTATAAGGCAAAGGCTACAAGGATGAACCAACAGCCAAGGAGTCTGCCATGGGATGTACAGGGAAGACAGGGCAGGAAGACAGGGCAGAAAGATAGCAAGAAAATATTCAGAAACGCAGAGGGAGCAGAGAATAAATACCCGCAGTGTAAACAGCCAGGACCTTTCCTTCAACCACCCCAGTGGCACTTCACTCCCCTGAGACCTGCTGAAGGGGCAAGATGCTTCCCAGTTGTGTGCGTGCTCACAGCCACCCGCAGAGCAGCTCCATCTCTCACCACTGCTCACAATGCTGCCATGGCCTGCCTGCTGTCTGGCACCTCATCCTCATCTGCCTCTCCAGCCACCTTGATCTCCTCTTTCCTCTTCCACTACTTTTGCTATGAGACCACATGGCTGATCTGATTTTTCCCTCTTTTATTTCCCACTTCCTCACCAAGAAGACCCTCAGTTGCTCTTCTGCCCTTCTCACAGCCTACTCTCCTGCTAAAGAGACTTCCCCCATAGCGTTGTTCCTTGTCCCTGGCATGTCTTCTGGCACGCAACAGTCCATGCGCGGCAGGGCTCATGCATAGCTGACATATTCGTATTTCCACATCAAAGCTGCTATATTTGTGTCTCCTCCTAAGTTTTTTTTGCAGCATAGAGATATTGTCCATTCCTTCAGCTATATAGTCTTTCAGTATAGAGCTGAGTATTATGCAAACATAGGTGTGTCTGTCATGCATATAATGCTCTCAAGTTACTTTTTCATTTTTACCTGAACTTAGCAATAAAAAAGTCATGCAGCAATCAGGTGATAAAAATCCAGTACAAACTGTATCTTGCAGTACTTTGGCATCTATGCCAGACATGCGCTTCCTCTCTGGTTGCTCAGGTGGGTAAGCCAAAAGCTGAGAGACTCATTTTACCTAAATGGTGAGCCTTTTTAGCTGCTTTTACCACAGTATGTCTAAAAAGCTTAATTATTCTGAGATCAAGAATTTGCAAATGAACTGTAATTTTAGTCCAGGTAATTAAAAGGAGGTACTGTGCTGACAACTGACTGATCGGGGTTCATTCTGAGCCAAAACCATTGGAATGACCTGCCAGATCCTATTTTCAGCAGAATGGAAGCTGGTTATGCAATTTGTGCTCTCTGGCACCTCCCCCTATTGAAATTACTGCTGGTCTGGGGGTTTTATATTTAATAAGTCTCAGTAATTCCAGGTCTAAGATACTCAACTTCCAAGTAAAACTGCAGCTTGACATCCATGCAAAATCTCTCTAGAGCAGGCAAGTTGAACCAAGCACACCCAACACAGCCATCCACTAGCAGTCATGACAATAATTTACTCTGCCTTTGTTTACATTTATGTCATCTCGTCTTCACAATTTTACTTTGCTCTGGGAACCTCTAGTAGGCTGAACCTCGGACTCTGCAGCTGAAACTGAGTAAAATATTCCTGGTCCACCTTCTTCAGTCTAATTTGTCTCATATTTTCTCAGAGACTGCTGGAGTAACAAACCTCACAGCCAGTTTAAACCAAGTTCCAAATTTTCCTTCCATTAACAATTCTTTTCCTCTACTTCTCCTGTGTGGGATGCCAACACCACCACCTGTACTATAGCTACTTCTTCTTCTTTCTCATCTTAAGATAAAAGTTTGATCCAAATGCTTTCAATTCTTCCTTCTTGATTATTTTTTAAGACAAAATTCTTCATTTTATTTAAATGGCTGCAACTTCTCATCTTCCAGAGGCATCACATTATGGCAACCCCACGACATTTTAGCAGTCTAAACAATAAGCTTTTGAGAAGTATTTTTATTTTTAACATCTCATTGTCCTCCTCGTGTCCCTCATCTTGTTTCTCAAGTCCAACAAGGTTGGGCTCAATCTTAGAGGTCCCTCTTCCTCTCCTCTGATTATCTGCCGTGGCATCAGTTTCCTGCAACAAGGTGCACCTTGGAAATGTCTTATCTCTTTATTCCTCTCATAAATGCCATTGTACTTTCTTACACATGGCTTTTGAAGGTGCAATCTTAGTCCCTCGACAGACCTAAAACAAACATCTTCCTCTTCCCACAGTTCTCCCCACTCTTCCTGTGATGCCCACCTGAGACATGAACCAACTCTCAATGATGTAAGCGAAGTAACAGAAGACAACGAATTGCGCTTTTCCAACAGATTTAGACATTTCCCAAAAAACTAAGTACTTAGGAAGTATCCCCTTGCACTGGTTTATGTTGCAAGGTTTTGGTAGTGGTGGGGCTGCAGGGATGTCCTCTGGGAAGATGCCAAAAGCTGCTTGCAAGTTGGATAGATCGGTTGCCGGCCAAACCTGAGCCCATCAACAAAACTGGTAGCATTTCTCTGACAATGTATTTAAGAAGGGGTAAAAACGTTCTGCAGCAGCTTGTGAGAGGAGTGAGAAGGTGTCAGAGGGACAGCCCTGCAAACATTCTTGCTCCAAGGTCAGTGAAGAACGAGGAGTAGGAACTGCTTCAGGAACTGGAGCAGAGACCCCCCTGCAGCCTGTGGAGAAGATCATGATGAAACAGGTTCTCCTCCTGCAGCCCATGGAGAAAACCACATGAGACCAGACATCTACTCTGCAGCCTGTGCAAAGCCCATGCTCCTGGAGCAGGCTCCTGGCAGGAGCTGTGACCTGCGAAGAAGGACCCATGCAGAACTAGCAGGCTTTCTGGCAGGAACTGTGGACATGGGGACCCACACCAGAGCAGTCTGTTCCTGAAGGACCAAACATCATGGAGGTGACTAGCAGTTCATGAAGGACTGTTACTCATAGGAGGGACCCATGCTGGAGCAGGGCAAGAGTGTGGGTAGGAAGGAGCGGCAGAGAGGAGCTGTTATGGACTGACGGCAGCCCCATTACCTGCTCCCCAATGCCACTCAGGGAGGAGGCAAAAGTAGGGAATGAAGGAGTGAAGTTTGACTTGGAATGGGAGGAGGGAGTAAAGGTGGGTGTTAGTTTTGTCTTTATTTCTTACTACCCTATCCTATTTTTAATTGATAGTAAATTATATTCCCCAAGCAGTCTATTTTGTCTGTGACAGTAATTGGTAAGCAATCACCCTGTCTTTATCTTGACCCACAAGCTTCCTCATCCTATTTTTTGCCCCCTGCCCTGCTGAGGAGCAGGAGTGAGAGAGCAGCTTGGTGGGTACCTGGCAGCAACACAAGGTCAACACACTCCTTTCCCCTCCTGTCTTTAGGCACTGATCGTTCCATTAGACTCTCAGTGCTCTGGTAAGGGCTGTGAATTCCTGTGTGTTTGGACAGTGTTCTACTGGAACTCTAACAGTAAAAACTATCTGAAAACTTGTGATAGTTATAAAAGTTCAGAGACAAAGCTTTGATTGCACAGATAGAGCTGCTTGAAGCCATTTAGTCTGGCAAAGACTGAAGGACAAATTTCAAGCATTCAGTCACAGTTTCTGTAATAATTAAAAATTTACAGGATTACTCAGACAAGTGACTTTTAACTAGAGACCATATGGTTATTCCTTATTTCTCTGTTGTCCACAGTAAGTATCTGTGATTGATTGATCTCATTCTTCATGTGAGAGCAACACCCTAGATGA
Source organism: Bolborhynchus lineola (assembly GCA_025448015.1). Classification (NCBI taxonomy): domain Eukaryota; kingdom Metazoa; phylum Chordata; class Aves; order Psittaciformes; family Psittacidae; genus Bolborhynchus; species Bolborhynchus lineola. The sequence continues at coordinate 9,667 of JAOEHX010020417.1, read as the reverse complement.
GGCTTGCTGCCACTGATACCACCTCATGTGGATGGCTGCTGTCCCATTCTGTCTTCACCATTCCCTAGACTAAACAGCCAGGAAAAACTGAAATGTGCTGACATTTCCTACAAGCTACATCATTCCTCTTGCATGCGTGTGAAAGGGTTCCACCATCAAATGACTCCACCATTTGATGACATCATTTGCCCAAGGATATCTATTTCTGGGCAGTGGCCAGAAACCCCTTCAGCGATCAATACATCCCTAGGAAGCAGGTTCAAGTGACCTTCATGTGAACTCTCTGCTCCCAACTTGTATGCCTTTGAAATTTCCAGTTTATCTAGTTTCCAGAATTTTTAGCCTCACTGCGCATGAGTCAGCGTGCAGCCGCTCACTGCCAACTGGAACGTGTGTCCTAAACTTGGATAAACAGATAGATAAAGACAAAATTACGTAGTATCTGCCCATCTGACTAGAGGGAGTTCTGCCACTTGCTTATTTATTATGTGAGCTACAGTATGATTACCAGTGTGAAACATGACCCCTTTTTGGCCAGTTGCCCCCCAAACTGTGACTGCTACTGGCAATGGAAAGAGCAATGGAAAGATCTCTGAGAATGTAAGATCTTTTACCACATGGAGCTCTGCCAAGGCTCAGGTCACCCGTCTCCCCATCACATCACATCACGTCAAAACAGACTCCAAACCCTGAGCTCCAAAGTGTAGCTGAGTCAAACCAAGAAGCCCACATGCTTCCCTAACGCATCTGTTCCATCCACATGGCACTCAAATGCTTCATGAACATATCATTTTCCAGAACTTTTTATAAGTTTTCCTGAAGCTAAAATACTGCACTTGAGATACCTGCTATATACAGCAAGATAACTTTTGCTCACACAACATGGGGGAAACAAAACTGAGTTTCTCAGACTGACATTTGTACCTTAAAGCACCAACTGATAACAATCTTTGCCAGAGACAGTGAAATCCGAGAGGAATAAAAAAACCTCTGAAACACTGAAATTCGCCCGGTTTCCTTCTTTTCCATATCATATTTACTTTGTGCAAACATTTGGCTGACCACTCTTGACCACATGTCTAATGGGAGGCAAACGGTAAGTTTTCCCATCTGAAATACTTACAGAAAAGAGTGATTACCTCTGGCATAAACACAAAAAAATTCAGTGATTTCACTCAGCTATCTTTCATCTGCTCTAGTATAACCATTATCATGACACATCAGCACCATCATGTTCTAAAAGCAAAGCCTGTTCCAGCAGAGAAAAAGAATAGTTTTGATACAAAAATCCATTTGACAAAATAAAAACAGCAGAATGAACACTTTGAAGTAATAACTATATCTTAAGAACCCTGTTTGACAGTATCAAAAAAGAGAATAATCCCTGGAGGAAACATTGCTTAGATGTTGTTTACTTCTCTGTCTGTTGGGAACTTGAGTTTCAAATGCTTTGAGCACAATAACTGATGATATTATGCAGTTAGGTTACAGAGCGTGTAGGTGTTAGGATCACTGTTGATTTGAAGGTTGAGTAATTAACAATATGTTCAAAACCCCTGAAGTCTGTAAGACTGGAGTTACTCAGAGATACAGCATTACAAATCATAAACTCCATTAACATCCACCAAAGACAGAGATGCATCTTGAGGGAGGGGCATGTGTCACAAGAAAGCTCAAAGGCAGATCTCTGACCAGGTCAAAATGGCCCTCAAATTTAACAACTCAGAATCAGAATTCCAAAGTCAGTGTTATTCAAGAAGCAAATCCTTTAGTGAAGTTGGGTGTTACATCGCTGCCTTTTTGCTCTTTAAAACTTTGCCTTGACCTCAGATCAATAAGCACAAAACCAAAGAAATGCGCTTGGAGCTCTAACTTAACTAGTGGAAACTCAACTGAATGACAATTAATAACAACACATTAAATAGCTATTTCTTCCCATAGCTTGCAACTTGCTAATAATGAAAATTTCAGTCACTTCAACCTGATCTCTTAGGTATGTCTAGACTTGGCCAAATCCATGAAGTTCAGAAATACTTGAGCTAGTTCCAGCACCAAAACCATTCTAGCTATAGAAGCAAGGAGCAATTTTTGAGCAAGGAGTGTTTTTCAGGGTAGATTAACTCTTTCAGATCTTAGTGTCAGACTCTAAACCCCAAAACATCCTGGGCAACTCCGCAAAATCCTATGGCATGACAACAAGACATACCAACAATGTTCTTGTGCTTTGGTGCTAGGGGTATTTGCTTTGTGTATTATCAGTAAGCTTTCATTTGTCAGTTACAGGAAACACTTTGCAAACTGAGTGAAACTAGGATTTTTCCACCACACTTAGTTTTATAGATCACTAATCATAATCTGACACACTAGGAGCCAGAAGTCTGGTCATTTCTGTTAGACTTTTGTGCTGCTTTGTGTTCAGTAACTCACATTACCTTTGAGAAACTAGCTTTGAAAACAATACACAGTTTGCAGAAGCTGTTACCAAAAAAAAGGCAGCTAACAGATATGTAGCCCTTAGAAGATACTCTCCAAATACCTCTTCATTTTCTAAACTCCCCTCAAGAATTTTATTTCAGGGTACATTTATAATCTAGAAACAAAATAAAAAGTTCTAAAAAGATAAGTAAGTAAATCAGTGTCTTTTATTAGAATTCCAGATCACAATCTGCACCCTTGCAGATGCATGTGGTAGAAAGGAAACATTTTGTCCCTCCCCCTCCAGCACCTCCTCCCACAGCTAACAAACATCAGCTTCACTTCATCTACTTTTGTAACTAAAATGCACGCCTTGCCTCTACAGCAAATACCTGCATACAGGCATCAAGGGCCTTTGCTGGTAAGAAGTTCCAGACTTTTATATGTTTCAGAAAGTACTAATACTTCTGATGACAAATAGATTAGCATTGGATGTCCTAAACCTACCACCCAACAACCATGACACTCAATCTCACAAGACCCTTTTGAAACTCAGGAAGAGAAAAGCATGACTATAAAGACAGACAGAAAGTGAAAGAAGGTAAGAAAAACAATTATTAGTGTCATTTGTAAGAGTCATTGTGGAACTCCCCAGTATAAGGAAATCCCAAATTTAAGAAAGTGAACCTCTCAAAGCACATTCAGCATTGACATTTTTACTACCACTAGGTTTCTTGGACACTCATTTTATATCATCGCTCATCACTGGAAAATATGGTCTGATGTGCAAGCAATAAAACATAGACCAAAAACCTGCAAAATAAGGACTCATTTCAACTTTTTTATGGTACTGTAAAAGGCCTGAGCAAATTTTAGCCCGCTTCTGAACAGGCTCATTATTTATCTGAAGGGTCGCCTTCTGCCAGAGCACTGGACCACACTGTGAAGGGTTCTCTTTTCAGGGGGGGTCCTCACAGTGCTCCTCCCATGGTCTTTTCAGTGCATCTTGCCTCCATCTCTCATCTGCCTTATTCCTCCTCCGTGACGTGCAGAGTCACAGGACTGCAACCATATGCTCTTCTCTGTTTTATATGCTTCTCGGCTAAAAAGCAAGCAGTAAGGGGTTAAGCTGAAAGCACCAAGCCGCTGCCTCCCCGACTGCAGGATTGATTTGATCATTCTTCAGGGATTCCCTCTTGCATGAGTCACTGCACAGACTGACTCCCCACGCAAGGAGGCCAGGATAATGCCATTCCTCCAGAGACTAGAACAGCTGAGGGCTAGCCCTGAAGATGGAGAGCTTGGGACTTGTGCTTGGAAAAACATTCAGCAGACCGCAGTGCACTCAGCAGACTTAAAGAAATTATTAAGACAGAAAGGAGGGGGAAAAGAGCAAACAAAAAGTGTTCTCAAACTCTGAATTAACCAATTAAGTGTGCAGACTAGCATGAATTAGATGAGCTTCCAGAGACTGCCTCCCTGTTTGGGGACTCTGCCTGAGTGGGGACTGAAGACATGAGCTCGTGCAGTATAATATTTAAATTTTATGTAAAAGATATGTTCTTTTTCTGAGTGCAGTGACTTCCTATGATCTATTACTTTGTAATAGCTGTGTTTGGCTGCTACTCACTAGGAACGTGATTAACATTTCGAAATCAAAAACAAAAGCAGCAAAATTAATGAATGTCTTCACCTAATCACAAAAGTTCATAACTAGCTTTCTAAGAGAAAGAGAAACTATGCTGGTGTTCCCATTCTTGACCTACTTTAAGAGATGTACAATAGCTGAAAGGAAAAGAAACACTGTGCTGATTTAAAAAAGTGAAGGCTGCTCATGCTTGTTCATTTGACATTAAATATCCTGCTCAAAAATGGAGATGAAGCAGTCTGCTAAGACAGCAATGCACTGTGCTCAGTTGTTTTTAATGCACAGAGCTGTGTTTGCCAGTGTAGCCCATAACTCATCCCAGAAGCCCTAGAAATTACTCATCCGGGATCAGCCAGCAACTTAGCTTTTTGTGTGCCATTCTTAGTGACACAACTGCAGCTCCTGAAGATGCTGAATACTCTTGATTTTAAACGCTCAGCTCCTTCATTGTACCTCCATGAGTCAGTAATGCCATGCAACTGCAACAAATCTACTGTGAGACTACTAAAACCAGGCAGGACAGTTTCAAATCAGACTTTTCAATACTGGCTTAATAATTTTGATTACTCTTCAATGATAGCAGGTACCTGATTGACTTCTGGTCCATCCTGCCAACCCATATACCCAAGAGTTTTTCAGGGTGACAGGCAAGGCCTTTCGACCACCTTCTTCCTCATCAGTACACACAGCGTGCGCAGCAGTACACTCCATCTTTCACAGTGTTAAGAAAATGACACATAAATTACTTTCTATCTTTATGCTGTCTTTGGGCAGCTTCAAATTCCTTTTGCTCAAGGGAGGTATCTGTCTGGTTAAGAAGTACAAGGCTGGCTCTACTTTGCATTTTTGTCATTTAAAACTATACAGTGAACATCTGTGTTTGGCGTACTTAATGCTAAGGGAGACAGTGGCCAAATCCACACTGTGGTACCTGCTGGTGAGTGAGCAGCATCATGATCATAATCCTTTGGGATGCACTATTTCAAAATTTGTTCAACTTAATAAAGGAAGGGGAGAGAAAGTACACCTGAAGGAAAGTACACATTAACATGGTTTCCTTCCTGTAATGAGACAGATCGGAGACTTTGCTCCTGACATGTCACACTAACTCACTTCTGTGCAGCAAAGGAAGTTTAAATATAAAGCAGTCACATTCTTCCCTCCCCTCATGCCATGCAGAGCAGAGTTCAGATGATTTCAATTGCAATACCACCTTATTTCCTTTTTTTTTGTTTAAACTTCATAAGAAACAGAAACAGTGTTCTGCTAATCTCACAGCCACAGCCCAACCGTGCAGTATCTGGGGGTCACAGGAATGGCACTGACTGGCTCTCGCTGAGGAGCCAGGGCATTACCTCTGCCCCATGTGCACTTTTGGTGACTGAAACCTCACCAAACCAGGACTCTGCTGGTGAACTTCAGGGAATTCTGCTTTTCCTGTGAGCCCACTGCGAGCAAACACTTGGATGCCTCTGTCCCCATAACCTCCCCTGCTCACCCTGGCATCCCTTTCTGCTTCCTGCACTGCTGGTGGGGCCATGGGGAGGAGAATAGTGTGGGAACTCATGGAAAGGGAGGGTTAAATGGGCTCATTGTCAAAGCCAATGCTGGCGGCCTGAGGAGCTCCCAAGACTGTTTAAAGTTCAGGGGGGTTTCAGCTGGCAGCTGAGGAATCCGTGGCTTGTGCCAGTGTCACGGAAACCCTTTCCAAAACAAGACTCAAAACTACTCGTAACGATCTCGTTTCAGAGCCTGACATTGACTCACAGCCCTGCTCCCACCATCTTTTCCCACGGGGGGCATTCGTGTTACGCACTTTCACCCTGTGACCTACTGCTCCTGCACACATCCCACCACTTGTGCAGACACCTCCTGCTCCAGCCCCAGCTCCAGCTCCCACCCCATGCTGCTTGCCCTGCTTCAGCCTGGCTTGGAACCCTTTCCCAGGAGGAACAGCCCCAACACCAATGCACAGCAGAAGCAGTGCTGGGTGAGGAGGTGTCAGTTGTGTCCAGCTCTCCTCCAGTCCTCAAAGTAAGCCAGAAACACCCTTCTAATGAATGCATGTGCACTGCAAGCCCTCCTCAGACAGCAGCTTGTAAATGCCACCAGTCTTCAATGCCACAGAAGGAAACACAGGTATGTACACACACCCCACCACCAGCAGCACTGCTCCCTCTTCCACAAATTACAGAGATTTAGCATGATGTACCATCTTGCAGGTTTTATGAAGACATGCCACTAGAGGCTTCGAACTCCTTTCACAGATCTTACAGGTTACAGCACAGTTTGCTACAAAAACAAATGCCAAATGTTGACTTTCAATGTCACTATTGTCTACCTGTAACTACACCTGCCGTAGTGTGAAACCCCAGCATTAGGCATGGCTCATATCGCTTTTACAGCTTTGCCCTGTGACATGGAAAACATATTATGTGCAGAAGAAAATGTCATTACCCTATTTATGCTTTTATCATTTGGCAGAGATTTTAAAACTGAGGAAAAAAGGCAGACTGGAGTCTAGATTGAAAAGACATACCTGGTGCTTTCTCCACAAAGATGACTTTGGAATCCTGCAGAAAGTTATGGCCAGTCAGTATCATTTTCTTCCCTCCAATAACAGGAAAGCTGTCTGTACTTTGCTTCTCCACCAGAGGCAGTTCTTGGGCAGATCTCTGAGCTGGAGAGTTACAAAGGAGATTTAAAAATATAGTAAAAAAGCTATCACAAAACACACAATCACACACACACACACACAAATAAGTAAATACTGCATTATTAAGTGACCTAATGCCTACCCTCATAAGCTCAGTTCACTGTGATATGGAAACAAAGAAAGGTCAGAAGGTTTGCAGGAAATAAGGCTGGTTTTCAAATGCCTTGATCGCAAGCAATAGGGTTATCAAACATAGCAGTACAGATTTAAAAGGTTCACAAAGGTGTTTTAAAACTTAGCTTCATCTGTACCATGAAATTAATTTCTTTTAAATAATTTTATTTTATGTTGTCTATATGTGCCACGTGTTTATAAGAAGCACATGACAAGATGACCATCCATGTCCAAAATGCGTTTCAGTCACTATACACTGTATTTTCAGTTCTGCAAACTGTCTCGGAGCAGCAGCTATGGGTATCACAGTCCAGCAGAAGCTCACAGTTTAGAGAGCGTATTTCCATCAGAACTTGAGTGCCAAGGCACACGTGGATCCATGCAAACAGGATCCGGTACTCTCGTGGCACGTATTTTACGAGCCCAACTGGGACACAGAGTGAGCATGGCTGTGCTTCAAGGGATGACGTGACACTTTATCCAGATTACATGGTTCCTCCTGGTGTCACATGCACTATTAGATGCATGAAGTTTTTGGCCTCAGCTTATTCTACATTCTGCACTAGAAATAACACTAGTCCTTATTTTTTTCTCCTGTTTTCCACTCCTTTCAGTAGGAATGTACCATACTTTTGCTCATTACACAACCCTCAGAACTGCAGTTCACTGATAACAAATACAAACTTCGTATTCAGTGTCTTTCTGAGCTTGGCACCCTTGCACAGACCAGCTCAGGATGTATTCAATTTGTGCTTTATCCTGTTATATGGCAACTGAGAAGCTCTCATCAGCTTCAACAGGACCAGGATGAAGCCATGACTCATCACATATTCTTGCTTTGCCTGTTAGCCTAGAACTTGCCCTTGAATAAGAAACAAAGGGGAAATTATTCATTTCATATATATCCTGGACATAAAACAGGGCTTTCTGCCAGCCTACCTGATGAAAAATATGCCTTCCTTTTCCTATACCTATACATTCCTATAGATAAGGCAGCTCTGCTATTCATAAATAACTAGGCTTATATTAATATAAGTCCCTTCCCATTGCCAATGCTCAGTTGTTTATCTAAATGAATTTCAATGAAGGAGAGAAGCTATCACTGTACATCTAACAGCACTACCCTTTCCTATGATTTCTGCCTCTATTGCAGACTTGGACTACCAGAGGAACACTGGTGCTATCCCAAGCAAAAGGAAGAAGTACTCTCACTGGTTTAAAAGTATGTCACCAATGCCACTGCTTTTGCGAGAGGAATGCAGGGTGCTCTTTCCAGCAGCCTCACTATTAATGACCCACGTCTCCGAGAGATCGAATAGAGACATGCTCCAGGACCTGCCAGACATGTTGTGTGAGACTCTAGACTGGCAATGATGCGTGGACAAGTGCAGACAAAAATCTTCTAGCATGCATGGAGATAGGGATGGTCAAGCCATCCTTCCTATGCTCTCTGCTCTCCTGCCCAGAGCTCACCCTCAACATACCTCCCAGATGTTAAATCAATCCCTACTCTGTTGGCATCAGAAAGATCTACTCTACATAATCCAACAAATCCTTAAAAACCTGCTTCAGTCCATCCATCTGAACAAATTAGCATTAGGACTTGGACTGAAATTCAGTTTTCACCACTTATGCTGGAGTGTTAAAGCTACACAAAGCTAATAGGTTTTGTTTCATGTGTGGGAGGCTGGTGAGGCTTACAAAGCAAGAATGATCTAGGTGTCTTTGGAGGGTGCCCCGGTGTGTCTGATGAAAAGCAGTCTGCTCAATCAAAGAGACCCCAGTGTGGAAACCTTGTTTCTGGAGGTTTTCTGAAGCCACAAGCAGCTTGTGTCAGTGTGTCAGCTTTAGTATACTGCTAGCTCCTCATCAAAGGGGTTGGGGTTTCATTTGCTATTTTTTGCTTTATGATGGATAGACAAGAGAATGAATAGGACATGATGGCTGTTTTCCAAAACTCCTACAGCAGTTGCCTATGTGACAGGGAGTCACTAAAAAGAAAAAAAAAAGAGCCTTGTCACTCCCAGGTCTACTATTAGTTAAAGTGCCTTCTACTTTTGGTTTAAGTGCATCGTTTCCTATAGAAATCAATGCACAAAGCTACGTTTTCTGTTCTAAGACACAGGTATTTACTCTTCAACAGAACCCATGTGCTTTTGAAAAGAAAATTCAGGTTCACTGACTGGACAGGTAAAGCAAAATCAATGTATAGCATGCCAGTGGACAAAGATGGCATGTGGGGTGGCACAATGCCAAGAACAAGGATGTTTGTTGCTACTTACAGCACTCAATGGGGTTGGAGGCTACTTGCAAGGAGAGGGTCCTGCCATTGGCTTGGGGAATATGAACCCTGAAGACCAGCCGCACACGTGTGTTCTTCCGACCAATATCTGTCTCTCCCTTGCGCAGCTCGATGTCCGAGTTTCGGAGCTTTAATATCCCAGCACAGTCAATGCTATCCAAGAAGAAACACAGAGCAATCAATTTCATTTCAAACAGACTTCAGGAAGATATGAACCTGCAGTATCTTCCCTCTCTCATACATTCTTAAAATCTGAGTCAGGCATGACCCAAGGACCAGGCTGAACACATAAGACTTTGTTAAGTCTACTTGTTGCATCCACAGGTATCTAAGTTGGGGTTATCTGTAGTAAAAGGTAGTGGCTGCTGTTCGGCACATGAATTTCAGATATTACTTCATAGAATCACAGAATAGTTAGGGTTGGAAAGGACCTTAAGATCATCTAGTTCCAACCCCCCTGCCATGTGCAGGG
>JAOEHX010020415.1:0-11780 GCA_025448015.1 Bolborhynchus lineola | reverse complement strand
ACACAGGGGCTTGGAGCAACTGCTCCAGTGGAAGGTGTCCCTGCCCATGGCAGGGGTTGGAACTGGATGAGCTTTAATGTCCCTTCCAACCCAAACCAGTTTGGGATTCTATGATTCTATGATTTATAAACTTCACATTACAGACCATTCTTTTTCATGCAGAGGGCAATTATTTTGGCAGTAATTGCAAATGATCTTTATACTGCAAAGGTATAAAATGTCAAATTCTTGGCATCTAATCAAAAGTAAAGGAATATGTCAGCTTCTTAATGAGCCCCAATATTTGTCTGCATGATTATTTTATTTACATGGTCAAGGTCAATTACATCCTTTTAGAACACAAACGATAGTCCTAATTTTGTTTTTTTCTGTTTGCTTTTTAACTGTGGTTAAATGTTTTTGCCCAAACAGCTTCTTCTGATATCTTTAATTTACAATATTTTTACTGGTGCCAATTGTTCTGCTCAAGTTTTGCAATGGATATAAACCGCAGTGGTTTGTTCATTACACTGGATGCCTACAGATTTCTTTTTCTCTGTAACTCTGCTGTATGATTTTTAAGTGAAATTGCTTCTCTACAACTGTAACTAATAGGATTTTCCTGGAAACAATCAGAACATCTTGTACCAATGTTTACAATAAATATATAAGAAGAAATTGATAGCTATCTAACAGTTTCCAGGAAGATGAGAATTAATATGAAGCCAGCCTCTGAATGTGTTTCAGAAGGAGAGGTTGGGGTTTATTTGATTTCTGTTGAGATTTGTCATGTGATGTGAATTCCTTAGACATTTTCTTCATACTTGAGAGCCTTTTTTACATTGTCCACCCATTGAACATGCTGCTCTTACATGGTGCCTGGGAAATGTTAATTGAACAATCCTGAGTTTAACCCCTCCTTTGTAAAATTACAGCTGTTAATAACATTTATTTGCCTTCAATTGAGATATGAGAAACATCCATTTTGGGAGGTTCCTGAAAAAAAAGGTTTAGAGTTAATATGGGTTCCCCACATATTAAGAGCCATGGCATGTGCTGTAAAGAATAAAAACCACAACACACAGACATCAGTCCTCATGGGCTAATGGAAATCTAGACCTGATTAAAAACCCATTTCAGGACTTTTTTATTGCAGGGGTGGGTTTGATAGCTGTCAGTGTACAGGAAAATAGCACATCTGGAATCTTACTGTGTACTTGTGCTGGCTGGTATAACTCAACCTGTGTGTCAGAGGGTTTTTCTCTTTAATAGCCAAGATTTATTTGGTTTCTATTAATTTTTTAAAAGTCTTTGGTAAGTATGCTTATTAAGTACTAAATTTTTACCCTCCACAAATTAAAAGCTATATTTTAACAGCTGAGCAGTTTCCTTTGGAGAAAAGTAAGAAAGCCAGAAAGATGCATTAGTTACATAGAGAGTTATTTGATTACACGTGTACCCCAGTGGGTTCTCAGGGATGACTATTCTGCAGTTTGTTTAATGAAAGTTCCATTTTTCTCATGACTTTCCTATCTACTTATGGGAAGTTTAAGATGAGATATTAAACAAGTAGCAGACTCTGACTCACTCTAATATCAAGAGTTTATTTTCCCATTAGGACAGTGTATACGCCTAGGAAATCGTAAATATTGTTTAAAAACCACTCAGATTTGCTTGTAAAATATGAGCCTTCAATAAAGAGGAGGCTTTTTTCCTAACCAGTGTCTTGGAGAAAAATGAACAGTCAGCTACAGATCAAGAACTGCAGTGTTGTTTTGGTTTAGATCTAACCACAATTTTAATGAAATATGTATATTTATAATCATCCTTAAGTTAAAAGCAAGAACAGAGCAATAAAAGTCCTTTGACAGTCCCCTACATCCTTAGATTTATTGTCTAGTTAAGTTTTTAATAGCGCACTTTCAGAACTTTTCCATTTTAATCACTCTACAGATTTGTACAGCTGAAATATTTACTATATTTTCATATATTCGAATCATGGTCTAAAATCAACAGTGTCCTGGATATTGCTTGTCTTGGATGATTCTAAAGATCTCCAAAGGTTGAGTTATGCATAGAAGTTACCAATGATTTTGGCTCATCTAGTCAACAGTGTCATTTTAGTCCTGTCCTACTCAGCAAACTCGCAATGATTTAAAGTTCTTGCAGGTTGGAGGTGGCAGGTAAAACTCTAAATCTTCAATGGGAAAAGAGCCAGAAGGGGATAAATTCCAATCACATTTTATCATCTTCAAGATGGAAATGTTTTTGAAGCAAATAATTTGTTCTTTATTTGGTTTATATACAGGATAGGTGATCACACATTTAAATGTCATTCCAGTGTGAAAATGACTAGTTAGAAAAGTCATAGCAAAGGGCCTCTGGAATGTCACTGCAAAGTGCTCTTAAGGGTTCAGCCAAGTCATTTGGCTGAGGTAGAGAAAGACAAGTACCTTTTTCTGGGCTAGAGTCACCAACTGGGACAAGTAGTCATAACCTTGACAGCAGCGTGTCCATCAATTTTATCTGAACCAAAGTCAAGTGAAATACTTGCCCGTGAGGTATTTGGGATTTTTGTGTGATAGTAGACTGTTTGCCCCCAAATATGTCCATCTTTCCAGTTTCTTAAAGCCTTTAGAGCAGAGTGCAATAGTGACTTCTCAGATAATTATTTACATTTTACAACACAAAATTGGGTCCTTTCCAACCCAAACAAGTCTGGGGTTCTATGATTTGCTAGAAACCTTGCGCCAGGTTTGACCTTTATCGTTGGTGAATGTGACTCAATGGGCTGCTGGTCGCTAACAGATCAGAGCTGTGTTACCGTTACTCATGTTAAGAGCTCTGTGGTGAATGGGGTGAAGTAGTTTGCCATTGCTTTTGGATGTTTGCAGGGATCCATCATGTTTGGTTTTTCCTATCTCCAGTTTTAATTTGGCAGTGCTTGCATGCACAGACAAGTATTACTAAAGGTGTGAAAATAGCCCTGCAGGACTGCAGCTTTCCTGTAGATGCCTGGATTTAAGAGAGAAGGCAGATACTAACAGTGATCTCTTGGCCATTTCTGCCAGCTTCACATGAAGCTTATAGACCTGGATTTAACCAAAGCTTATGTTTTTGGAAAGACATTTGGTTTTGCTAATAAGTCTTGAAGTGACAGAGAATATATCATGTCAAATAGACTCTTTGGCTTATTTTCCATTTGCTGGCCTCATTGCTTCCTTAAATCCCACCCATCTTTGACTCTCCCAGGTCTCCACATTCAGCTATACCTACACCTGGAAGTATGGGTGTCAGTGCCAGTAGAAGAAAGTACATTCAGAATGGCTCTTTGAAGATTTATGACTACTGAGGTGTATATTCTATAATATACACAAACAAAGGGGTGCCCCATCCAAATTAACCCAGTATAACTACTGTGGTGGTGGGAATGTTCTGTGCTTGTAAGCAAATACACAGACTTCCTGCCTGAAGGGGGTAATTATGCAAATGCCTCTAAGAAGCTGTAGAGTTTGTTCCATTGAGTGGAGATTTGAAAGCTGAAGCAAATGATATACTTTCTTCCAGAAAATAACCAGTTTGTGGCATTCAAAGCTGGAAAATACTATCCCTAGTTTATAAATGGGGAAACAAAGCGCGAAGATGATGATGTGATTTGCCAAAGATTTCAGAAACTGTGTGGAAGAGAACTTAAGTATGACAACAATTCCCAGGGGAAATGATACTTCTACTGCATGTAAAGTTACCTTAGCTTCTCGTTGCCTAGCAGAGCCCTACACTTCTGCACTTAGTGGCTGTGAAAAACACCTAATCAAAGTGGGAGCATTTTTGGTGCGTTCACTTTTCATAGGTGCAAATGAAAACACCAGATGGAAAACAAAATTTAGCTGACCATGGATGTTTTAATAGGTATATCAAGCATCCCTTTTCTGCGAGGACATAGATCTACTGCTGTTTTTCTTAGCAGAAAGGGTCACTGCAAAAGTTCAAATGATGGTGCTTTTCTAACCAATCTAAGAGAATTAGCTGCACTAAAATGCTTCCTGGCTTGTGTTACCACAGAAATTGTAAAACCAGTTTTACAAGCTGTTGTGCTTTAGTGCAAAGCAAACACATTAAAAACTTCTAATGAGCATTGCTTCTTGCATCTTCCTGTCAATTTGTATAATTCAGTCTGTAAAAGAATCAAGGCCTGTTTGGAGCAGCTTAAGATGTTTATTAACAGTTGTTGGTCGTGCTGTACTTGTAGTGTGAGTCTAGATAGGAATACGCAGTCACTGCTCTATGATATCAAGAGAAGTTAACTTTGCACTTGCTTCAACATATAGGAAATAACCCAGCTATGACACAGCAGAATGCAGCTCCTTTTTTCTACCAGACCATAAACTGCAATTTGATATTCCTTTGCTGCGCATCCCCAGACCCTGAGCCTAAGGGGTTTCGTACCTCCCTGGTGCCTTTCCAAGCTGATGTGGAAGCCCACTTGTGGGCTATGGAGAGGTGCCTCTGCTCCTCTCCGTAAGGGGCAGCTCCGCATGCTGGGAAGCGCCGTGTTACACCACAGGGTTCAAAGGCCCTCCTAGGAAAACAACCCAGAACTGTAAGGGGACGGCAGAGGCGACCTCTGAGATCGTCTCCCTCTTCATTTCCAGGGCTGACTGGTTCAGGGCAGTGCTGGTTCCAATTACAGCTCTAGCACAGCTGCAAAATTCCAATGGCACCCACATCTTAGGCACAGCTTTACTGCTTCTCTTCCTGTATCACCGGGCTGATACGCAGTATACGCAGCCGATTTGGCAGATATATAGATTCAGGAATAACTTGGCATCGTGTGCACGTACTTTTGGCAATTTTTCAAACCTTTCCATTCGTGTGGATCTCAAAGCTGGTCTCGCTTCATTTGTAAATGCAGTTACTTGCCTAAGTCATGCATGGTGCCCTGTAATAAAGTTATTTCTCCAATAAGCTCAGACCCATTGGATGACTTTGTGCTGGAACTGATTATGCTTCCACTGAGGAGTGACTTACAATTTGCATATGCTTGTCTTGTATCATAATTCCTGAGCTGTCAATTGAGCTCATTCTGTATATTGTGTATAGTCACATTGTACAGAAATGTGGTTATTCATAAGTCATGTAAATGGTGCATTTTATCAGCTACAGTTTCTTTGTGTCGGAGTCTTTGACTGTGCTGAGGTTTTCTTCATCTCGGATACAAATGAAATCCAAAGGCTCAATGAGCAAGGCTTTATGAATAATGCTGAAAGCTTTCTACTATGGGGGTTTAAAAATGCACTTCAAGGAACACTGTATTTTGTGTTTTGAATTTCTGCTGTGATGGAGAAGAAAAATGAGGAAATAGTGGGAAAAGAAATTGATTACTGGTGAGAGAAATGTGAAGACAAGGTATGAGAGACTGGGGCAGCACTTCCTTTTCCCCTTAGCCCTCTACACAAGGCTCACACCACTTCTACACGCTACGGTGAGTTATATTATATATATAACTGAGTTATATATGTTAGTGAAAAAATAGAAGAAAGTAGCACATAACTTTTAGACATGGAACTGCTTGGAGCCAGTTCCACCACTGTTCCTCTTTCTTCTTTGCTCTCCTCAGCATCACTGATGTCAGCCAGTGTTCAATTTCCTAGTTCTGCTTTCTTCTGTTACGAATGACCAGGTTGGGTCCAGTTCAGGCTGGAATTTCAGGTAGAAGCAGGATGAAGTGTAATAATGACACAATGCTTTCTGGGAGCCTGGATTTAGTCAGAAAACCTCTGTCCCTACAGTGAGGTTAAATAGGTCTGTAGGTGATATTGCTGGAGGAATAACACACCCTCTCATTCACTGAGTGCAGCTTGTGATAGGAATATGATGTGCCAGCTGGATATGATCCTGCTAGGAATGGCTATAAACCTTTCTATAACAAACATGATTGGGCCTATCTTTACTTCTCTCTCCCCTCTGCTGCTTCTCTGAATTGTAATTTCTATCTTCTTTTTATATACAGTAGGAAAAAATAACAGATTAAAAAAAAAACAGATGAAAAAAGCAGGTGAAAGCTTTCATTCAGACCTCTAAAGGGAAATTGTTCCTGCGAAGTTTGGACAGTTCCTTTATTTTCCTTAATGCTTGCAAACACCAATCCAGCACCACCACCACAGAAGGGATATTTGTGTTGCCATATACTGCTTGGTGGTTTTGTTTCCCTTTCTGGCTTTTCTCTGTCCCCTTCCCCTGTCTTCTAGGGTGCAGCTTGTAGGAATGTCAAGTTTCTGTGGTGCAGAGGAGTGGGAGGCAGCAAATCTGGATCTTATCGCCAGTTTGGCCATTGTCTTCCTGTGTGAACATGGGTAAGTTGTTTCTTTCTCCACTGCTAATAGTGTGATGTTAATCACTTACTCTGGGGGGCAAGGGTGGCTGATCTGTAACATGCCTGAAGCATTTAAGCAGTTAAGATGGAACGCTCAAAGTGGGCCTCTGTTGCATGTCTGACTAGCACAGACACTTCTGATCAACCTGAAACTCCTCTGTGGGACAGAGCAAGTGGCTATTAGCTGCTAATGCTGATACCCAGATGCCCTGGGGTGCAGTTGCAAGGAAGCCCAGACCTGCTTTTTAGGCAAGTTATCTGTACGTCCCACCCTCCTGAGATTTTGGTACGAAACATGTAGGATTAGTGAGACTGTCTGTGTTATGTGGAAAGAAAAGGAAAGGAAAATACACTGAGCTCTGCTGAGAGGGATATCAGAACCACAGCAGAGGGCTAGCAGATAGCAGGCGGTCCACTGCCTGCCAGATGCAAGCTTATTCCTGCATGTCTGTTTAAGCTATGCTTTAAAAAGCACCAGTGATGGACCATGCTGGTACCAAAGCACAAATGTTAGGGTTGATTCATATGAGAATGTACCTTTCAGCCATTTTCTTTGTCCCTAAAATAAATGAACTGTGTGGTTAAGGAGTGCATTCCTCCCCACACATGTCAAATATCTCTAGCTCATTCTGTTTGCTCATTTCCCCTGATCCTATAAATTCTGCATTCTGTGTTCATCTTGGACTCATACCACCTTATTTTCTCCCTTACTACACAGCTTGGCAGTGTTAGAAAGGACTTATTTTTCCTTCCCTTCCTTCTTTCTGTCTTTCTGTTGAGCATTTGTTTTAACTGTGACTGTAAAATGAAAGCATTTGTTGCCAGTCTGGTAAAGTGCTTCATGCTTTATTTGATACTGAGCACCACTTACACCATGGTTTAAAGGTAACTTAAAAGACTGCTCACCTACTGCTCCGAGCATAATCCATCTGTATGGCACGTGTAAGAAAAGAGCCCCCACTGGGGACTGACAGGGTTAAGAATAGATCTGACAAAACTTCACATTCTTCCTGTAGACAGAGTGAGCAACCTCCAAGCACAGATTGGGCTCAGATTCACATGTCATGAGAAGCCCATGGTGCAGCCCAGAAAGACGAAAGAGGAAGGGAAAGTTCCCTCTTGATAATCAGACTATTCCCCAGCCACTTCTGTTTTGGATCACTCTCCAGCAAAAGTTCCTGCACGGACTTGGTATACTAAAATAGTTCCACTGAGGGAGATGCGATTTCAGGGTGTTTCTGAAATTCTCCATGCTCCTTGCTAACTATGTGGAGTAGAAAAAATCTACTTAAAGGCAGCCCTATCCATTCTGTGGCCTTACTTATGAATTCTAACCTCTCAATCTCTTAAAATCTCTTGATTTGAGATGTCTCAATGTTAAACTACAAGGAAAAGTTAAGTGTTTCTTGAAGGTGCAGGGGTGTATGAACAAGTTCAAGGGCCTTGAAGCTGTATTAGCTTGGTAGGTTGTAGCTGGTTTACTAGGGGTACCAAAACAATAATTGACTTCTGTATATCCCAACAGGCAATTAAATGCATTCATCTTGTTCTTCAGCGTAGAATTGAATCAGCTTCCAGAAGTCAGCTGTGCTTGGTATCAGCACCGTGCCATGAGGTAGTCTGGGAAAAGCTTGGCAGTGTGTTTTTGTCTTCTCTTCTTCCTTATACCAGACAGTATAATTTGAAGGGAGCAACATAATGTGAATGGGGGGGTAAGTGATGCAATTTTAAAGAAAAATCGTGGTAAGGAAGATGCTTTGCTTCTGTTTTCAACTCCTCACACAAAATCTGTGCTTTGGTGACTGGCCTTGTAGGTTTCCTAGTTGGAAACGTGATCATGCCTGTGGCCTTTATGGACGAGAGTGCCAGGATGACATGCTTGCATTCTATCGATTTTCCAGATCCCAGAATGCTAATATCTTTCATATGCTATCACTCTGGTGTTTACATGATTTGGGGATTTGAAGTCTGTTTTGATGCTTTATGAAGTCTGACATTACTTGAATAAACAAATTCCTAATAATTGATTAAAAAGCATAGTTGTACCACTTAATCTGTCTGTGCAAGAGAGGCATTTGTCCTCTGGGACAGGAATAACCCAGCATTTAGTTAATCAAGTTTTAAAAGCTGTGAATTTAAGCTCTTTGGGATATATACATTACCAATTGCAGGAAGTTGGGAAATAAAAGGAACTTTTCAAATAAAAAGATGTCAATTTAATAGCAACGGAGCTGGAAACAGATGTTTCACGCAAAGCATGAGAGTTGTGTCATTCCTTTAGGTTTTCAAAGTCACTTCTTGTCAGATGCATTGGTTAAGAGAGAAAATTAATGAGCTGTGTTAAGTTTTATTACACAATCTTCTGATGTGGGAAAGCTTCCCTCCAGGAACAGCTCTGTGCGTGGCTTAACTGATTTCGGCAAGCCTGCTGCAGTATTCTCCAGAATGTGTTGGAGATCAAAGTAGGGGGAGTTATTCAGGTTTTATGGCAAGGTAATTAAAAAAAGATGGGGATTATTACATATAAATCATACTTGCATAAATTTGCTGGCAAAATAAAATCAAATAAACACGTTTAAAAAATGAGATGAGGAAAACATTGAGCCACATTTTTTAGCGTTACAGTTGCAAAGCTGTGCCCCGAAGTCTGCACAGATGACCTCTTTCTTCCACTGCAGAGAATTTGGCCCGGATCCATTTTAGTGGTGTTTTCATTTACTTAACAAAAAGAAAAGGAAGGAAAAAAGCACACTGAGCTCTCCTGTTTTGTGACAATGGGAAGATGAACACTACATACTAGGTCCAAAGTGCTCCCAGGGAGAGCACTGGGAAGACTTGCCCTGGTTTCTGAGGTGTTTTCATTTGGAAGTTTATTCTCCTTGTAGACTTGTGTGCCTGAGCATTCATTTTTTCAATGCAAATATTTATATTGTACAAACCTAGGCAGGAGAGCAGATTCTGTTCTCCCTGCAGTTATTTCAGAGCAGATCGTAAGCAAAGAGCAGGTTTGGACCAACAGCTTCAGGAAGAAGGGGTAAAAAAGCCCAGGAAAACTGCAAGGGTTTCCTGCTCTCAGGCACACAGGGCTTCCGAGGGGAGTGCAGACAAGACTGTAGCTCATCCTTTCTGGCTACGTGCAGGAGAAACGGAGGCATGCCCTATGCTCCAAGCAGGGGCTCAGGAATCTCAGCCTGGAAAGAGGGAGCGATGATTCAGCTGTGAATGTCGAAGTGCTGATCATGAAATACAGAAAATGTTTCTCTCTGGGTGGGAGAGAAGTGAAAAGTGTTGAGAAACTTCTGTTTAATCGGAGGAGAGCTTCCACATTTCTGTCACATAAATATGGAGCTTATAGCTTCAGCTGTCCTGAATGCAGCCGTACCATATGACAGAACACACATGCACATGCCTGTGTAAACATATACACAGTTGTAGCCAAAACGTATAACACTGTCAGGACTGAGCTTTTCCTCTCTAAGGATGTGCATATGCCCTCTTTGGTCTAATTGGGTTTATGACTCTACATGTGCCTGTATATGCAAGAGATATAAAATACAAGTACAGTAGCTTTTGATGTAAAATAACATTTATTTCCTTGTACCAGCTACAGGTCCCTGAGAGAGTACATGGAGAGTTCACACTGGAAGCTACACAGCTGAAGCGCTGGCAGCAGGCTAAGCAGAACATGCTTGGCTGTCATTCTACCAATCTTTTCTGCTGCAGACCTGATGTGCATGAAAGAGGGGCTATTGCCTGGCAGCTCCACGCAGATGAAACGGCTCAAGTTGGACACTGAAAACATGGGTGAAGTTTCAGGTGAAAATTTCCCTGTGCTTTGCTCTTCTGGGTGATGAAATAATTTCCTGAAGGACCTGAAGAAACGCCCCCACAACGTCAAATTGTTTAAAGGTACCTGATGGGGAAATATTGTCCAGTTTAACTTTGTCTTGCTGCTTGGTACGGGGGGCGTCTCTTCCATTTCTAACCTTTTTCAAAGAACCAATAGATGCTGCATATAATAATAGTAATAATAATGAATATATATAAAAGAGATTTTATCTGGAGCTTAAAGTCGAAGGCCAGACCTGGAAGGGAAGTACTGCAAAACTTAGCTGTAGTTGTGTGCTCCTTGAATATACACTGCTGTTAATCACGTGTGCAATCTTGAAGACAAGGACCAGAAAACTCCTTGAGAGTTTGAAACAACAATGCAATAAAGCCCATTGCAAGATTTAATATAAAATCTGAACAGTAAAGAATTCTGCGATGTATCTGGTTCTTGTTTGATGTACTTCTACTGCCACAGTTAATATAGTGTTTGCAGTGCACACATAAAGCAGATATGCCCAGATTGCTCTCTAAAAGAGTTAAATGATTTTATAGTCATGTATGCTATCTTTCCTGGGTTTGGTTTCCTTCCCCTTTCCTCCTCCTCCTCCCTCCCCAATTTCTATAGGTTGTATTTAGTTTATTTAAGTTCTTCTTAACAGTTGTCAACAAAATTTGCTCTAATATAATGGTAGAGGTGGATGGTTATAAAGAATATTTTTAAGATTCTTCTAATAAATTTCTAAGCATGAGGAGAGCCCCTCTATCTTCATGATTACCGAAGTCTATGAGGCAAATAGTCCTCAAACCAGGTATTCAGAAATACACTTCTATTCTCAGTTGTTAATGATTGTGTATTTCGCTACAGCAGAATAAAAGTCACCCTCTGACAAAACATCAGTCAAAGCATTTCAGCCCCCAAAGTAGAACTGAAGTAGTATCGATGTTTTCCTAAATGCTGGTGCCAGATCTTTGGATGTAAGGTTCAATTTCAGCCTTACTTTGCTGGAAAACGTCACTAAGCTGAGGGATTTCTTGGTTTTGCTGCAGACGTGCTGCATGCCTGAGTGAGTGTTTTCTGCTAGATCTGAAAAAAGACAGGAACATACAAAGCCAGTTGAATAGGCTGTCACATCCATCCAAGGTCACTCGGACCTGAATATTCAGGGTGCTGAGAGCAATAGCCCCATTAATATCAAAGTCCTTGTGTCCAGTAGGAAGCTGATGATTTTTACTGGCTTATTAGTGGCTATTAGTAGCTGCAAGCCTCAGCAACATTATTATTGAGAAGTTCATCTGTGTTTGGGTGTATATGTGCTCTCAAGTTGCACCCTGAGTGCTTTGTTTCATCCCTGGTGTGTTGATACTTACTAGGCAAGTACTGGATACAGTTCTAGTGTCCCCAACATAAGAAGGACATGGAGCTGTTGGAGCAAGTTCTCATGAGGCTGTGAGGATGATCAGGGGCTGGAGCAGCTCCTGTATGGAGGCAGGCTGAGAACATTGGGGCTGTTCAGCCTGGAGAAGAGAAGCTGCGTGGAGACCTCAGAGCAGGTTCCAGTGTTTGAAGGGGGCTACAAGGATGCTGGAGAGTGACTTT
>JAOEHX010020414.1:6631-22099 GCA_025448015.1 Bolborhynchus lineola | reverse complement strand
TGAGCGCTGCGGGATGCCCGCCGCCGGCAGTACTGCCGGTTAGGAGACTTCTCCTTGAAGGGCAGTCTCAGGAACGTAACGGGCTGGTGATCTGCGACGGGGTGTTTCTGCTGTGGAGCAGCGTTCTTTGGCAACATCCTGGCTTTTACTTCCTTCTATTTCAGTCCGGCAGGCTGAGCGATCTGCTAGAGGCAGGAGCTGCTGTGAATGCACCTGCAGATGCCTTTGGTCAGTCTCCAGCTCACCTGGCTGCCTGCGGTGGGGAAGCCTTCTTCCTACTTTGGCAGCTGCAGACGGGAGCGAATTTGAACCAACAGGTAACACAAGTTTTTCTCCCATTTCTAACCTGGCATGTCAGTAAATTCAGTTTATATTATTTGAATATTTTTTATCTAAGATTTTATATATACACGTGTATTTCTTGAGGTATCTGGGGTTGCTTATTTTAGAATAACTTTATTTTTGAATGAACCAGAAATCCTGTCTATATTGCATTAGTGATTTTATTTGCTACGTATAATGTGATTTTCACTTACAGTCCGGCATGCAGATGTCAAAAGAAGCTACTTTTTTTACACAAATGAGCATTCCTTTTTCCTCCAAAATTGAATCCCTACTCTCAGTAACTGCGAGGATGATTCTTCCTCTGGCTGCAATTTAATTTGCCTATACCTTTGAGCTGGTAGCAGCAAGCTGTTGGTCACAGCAATCCCCTGAATAGTGCTATAGTGCGTACAGGCTATACTCTGTGTACTTCATCTGTTACAACTTAAAGGTTAGTATTGTATGGAACAAGTTTTCTGCTTTGCTGTGATGAATACACTAAGCACTTAATGGCACTGACCAAGTATGCTTTACTAGCTATTGTCCTTTAATCTTTCTCAACTCATAACACACACTCCATAAACAGTCATGATGGAGAACAAGATAGCCTCATTTTATTCCCCTTCCTTCAAACTGACTGCTACATATAAACTGTGATTTTAGGATTGCTTTGGAGAAGCCCCGATTCATAAAGCAGCAAGAGTTGGGAGTTTGGAATGTCTTGCTCTGCTTGTTGCCGGTGATGCCAAAATTGAGTAAGTTGGAATACATTTAGTTATTTCAGAAAGTGTCAGAGGATATGTGTATTTTACAAATACTTCCCCTTGTTCAGAGCATTCACGCTGACTTACAAGTACATTAAGTGTTGTCATTAAGACCAGTACAGAAACCTGCGATAAACACCAAAGTAGCACAGACCATATGCTGTTGTTCAGTTCCATGTTAAAAACCTCTACAGAAACTGCTAGGAGAATATTCCTGATTGTAAGTTCTCCTTGTAAGTTTTCCATTCTGCAGTCACCCTCCTCTTGCCTTTCTGATCTGCTGAGCCAGTCATTTGTTTAATGACAGATTTATTTTAAAACAGCTATCCTTGGTGCATTTTATACCAACCCTCTGTATGAGTCAAGCCTCATGCTACCCCTGGCAAGCCTTCTTGGTATCAGTTCTCTAGACTTATCTTTATACCTCCATCTGGAGTTACCACTTAATCAAATTGAAGAGTACTTGCTCGTTATATATATTGCATTTTAATGGAATGGTTATTGTTAACTCTCTTTCAGCTTGTGCAACAACAGCGGACAAACAGCAGCAGACCTGGCACTAGCTTACGGCTTTCTGGAATGTGCCAGGTTCCTCAGGACAACTCAGCACACTCAGACAATGAAACTGAGAGGACAGTCTGGCTACTCACCAAGGGACAACCATGGCTTGCTGAGAGAGAATCCAGCTGCACAGAAACAAGAAGGTGAAACCACCAGATCCATAAGCAGGAAGAGGAGAAGATCAGGTGGTGTGTAACATGTTGGTTTATTACAATTCAGAATAGGTTTTGAATACTCTTTATCATTTAAGTAAATAAATCTGGCATTGGGTACACATCGTTTGGATTTAGAAGCCTATTCGTAAGGATCAGCTTGTATAAGTATTTAAAGTTATGGTCTTGACCGAAATCAGGTACTACATGGGGAATGCCATGGAAAAGACTACTTTGTGGGGTGAATAGGGTGGAATCCCAGGTAATTTCACTGATAATGCAGCTACAGAATTAACTCCTATTTGTTTGTATGACAGATCTGGTCTCCTAGGTGACAAAAGAAACAGCTTGTTATCCCAAAATGAAATCAAGGGGAATCTGAAGTCTGAAGAAGCATGACAACTATACATTGAGCAGCCAGATGTGTACATATGTGCTGGTACATTGTCTCCTTCCGAGAAGGATGAAAGCTTGTTTGTTTTTACTTCTTACAGAAGACTGTTGTGTGGTTGGTGTTTTGTTGTTTGGTTGGGTTTTCTCCCCTAGAATAGTTGTTATTCATACAGCTATAAATAAATGGAGTATATAACAATTAATTCCCTTGCTTTTTTCCTGTGTAAATATGAGAACAAAGTTCATAAAATTCATTACATAAAGCCATTTTTCTCCCACTCCTCAAATGTTATCAATAGTACCAGCAGCAAATTACGCTCTGGACTATATTCATCATGCACAAGGCAGCTGGTGCTATGGAACTTGACAGGCAGAGGACAGTTAGTCTTCTTGGCAAGAAAGAATTCCGTAACATAAAAGGATTAGGCATTTAATCTGTAAAGATCTTAGCATAACAAAAAATGCTATATGACCATAAAGTTGTCCTAGCCAAAAGAACAGTATTAGTTACCTAATAAATGTATTTGTAGGAAATACAATTCACAGCAGATAACTCTTATTTTTAAAGGTTTCATTAAGAAATAGAATTCTTAATTTAAATTAATGAAGCAGCATTTCTGTTTCACCTGGGTTCTGGCTGACTGAAAGCATAATTTTTAGTATTAACAGTCATTTTCTAGATCAGCCAGCATTCTGGTTTAGCATGTTCCAGCAGAAGAGTGGATTTTAAATAGTTTTGGGTCGTTGAGGTAGACAGAGATTGTAATAGGCATCCTTGTTCCAGAATTCAGGGCCCTTCCATCCACACCAGCCCTGTCCAAGAAAAAGCAATGTAGTTTTTGAATCTACTACGATCCCATTCTTACCTTCTACTAGCAGATCTATTATTTTTCACTAATTTTAATCTACGCAGTATGAATTCTCATCCATAGAATGCAATGACATGCCATTTCCAGAAAGTTCTCTACATGCCTGGGAACACTTTAAGAGAAAAGACTTCACTCTGTCTTCCCATTTGTCCCTCCCCACCACAGCTCATTTCCCAAAAAAAGCATCTTCCCTCTCCTCTCTGCATTCTGCTGCTACAGAGAGACTAGTGTAATTCTGAAACTCATCATTCCCACAGTTTCCATTCCTCTTGTCTTGAATCCTTGCTGCCTTTGGTAACAGTTGATCTTTCAGAGCCAAACAGAACTCTTAAGTATCAGAAGGTGTGCTGTTGATCCTGATCTGTCAGAAAAACAGTCCAACAAAGCTCTGATGTTTACTGGATAACACATAAGAGCTGCTTTTGAAGGAAAGAGCTACAAACTTAAGAGACCACCTGAGCTCTTCCCCTGCCACTTTTGAAGAGGAAAAAGGGTTCTGCAAGTACTTTATCTCATTGGAGCGTTCTGGAACACCCCGTAGCTGGTTCTAATGTTACTCAGAAATTGTTTCTTCCTGTGTTCATTTGAAGCTTTGATCATTATAGGAAAATGTTTCTTCAACAGCTTTTCTAGTTGGGCCAAACCCAAGAGTATCAAATCAAGATAGGAAATAAAAGTTGCTATTTGCAACTTAATATGAAGAACAGAAAAGAAATTGCTTACTTAACACCTATAGGATGATTTAGGCACGTTCACAGTTTGTTTCTGTCTCTTTACTGTTACATAATGTGTTGTCATCCTTTTAAGTAGCTTTAAATATGGAAATAATGTTGCATGCCTATTAGTTCTTCAGTTTTCCTGTATTTTTGGAAGAGCTCAGTACCTGCCCTTTAGAATTAGTTCAAGGCCTGATCTTAGAGTGCCTTGTGCTGGCACTTAAAGAAAAAAACAGTTACCTTCTCTGCTTCAGTAACAGCATTTTGCAGGCTGAACAAATTCTTCTGTTCCATTCAAATGTCAAACACATTTATTGTGTGTACTACTGGGTAAAAGAGGAGATGGTTTCGATGAGAGAAAACATCTCTTTGTACTATAAAACCTTTATGTAGTTGCTGACCCTGGATATCTTCCTGAAGACGCTAAATTACAGTAAGTAGCATATGTGCAGGTTAACTGAAAATCATAAGGAATGGAGAAGCCATAGAATGGCCAATTTGTATTTGCCTGTACATTACTCCTTTAATGCCAAAATGTGTGTTTACATACACGTGCATCAAACCTCACCTTCTCCAAAATGACTTGCAGATCTTCTCCTCCAGTGTAATGTGGATCTAGAATCAAATACTTGATGTGCCCTGTAATTTCATTCCAAGCCACTCCTAATATTGTGTGAGCCAGAACACCTCCACCTAAAACAGTATGAACACAAACTTGTAGAAGCTTTTAACTGCCACTGGTTATATGTGCAAGCCTAAGGTAAAAGTATGTCAACACTTACTATTAATTAACTGATTAGTTTGGTTATCAAAATGATTGTGAAGCTGTCCTACGTAAGAGTCTTCACATTATTAACTAACATGTCTTTACTACAACTAGGGAAGATTTCATACAAAACTCTGGACTTCTGGCATGTCTAATTTGAGAGGTCCCCATCTGACACCATCTTTTATGGAGTGCCCAGTACAGATCAGGAAAACTCAAAACTGTAATTTATTAAAGCTGAAAGTGCTATTTCAATATTCTTCATTTTCTAAACCATGGCTGTCTTGGAAATAGTTCAGCTAAAGTTACAGCATTCTTAATGAATGGCATTTCTTATGTTGCCAATATTTCAGATTATTAAAACTGGTTTAACAAGAATTTGGCTAAAGCCCTTCTCTTCAAAGCCAGGCAAACACTACTCTTCTGTGATGGAAATTCTGGGGAGCTTTTGCTCCTGTAGAGAGCAGAAGTCAGGTCCTGAGTTCTGACTTCCACAGCACTTTTTAAGAACACTTCTTAGATTGACCTGTGTTACCAGATTTAATGCTGAGCTTGGGAGAAGTACTGAGGGGAAAGACACCAGCTAGAATAAATTGTACTGTCTTCCAGGCTTCCCTGGGAAAAGCATAACTTAATTCACCTAGGGTTCTGATTAACTCTTGTGCAGTAAACAGAATGAGTCCTAGTTGAAATAAAATTCCGTTTAGGAAGGCCACACTCTTCTATTAGCATTCTTTGATAGTCAAGCACTTACCAATCATAACTGGAGTTCCTTCAGTCTTGAAATGGTTAGCAAGCTCTCTTCCTTGCATCGCCAGTTCAGAACCCTGGCTGGGTAAGAACAACAACAGATTCGTCATCCTCACTGGGCTTAATTTGCTCATTATGTTAAACACATTAACTACATAAGGTACTGTATGTAAGTAACTGATGAGAAATGGCTTAAAGTTTTTCTGTGTAAACATCCTGGGATAATCTGAAAAAAAAAGAGTTTTTTAATGAAACTTAGATTCTGATCCAAGATTGTTTTCCACTCCAACTACATACCCAAGCTGGCTTTGAAAAATCAAATCTCAAATAACATTTCCAATCTGTTCAAAGCTACACTGACTGAGTTTTGTTATAACCTCCCTGCTTTTCTTTTCAACTACGGGGACCAGCCACAGAAAAAAGACCACATGGAAAAGGAAGGCACACACTGAATACATGCACAGGTCTCAGAGCTGAAAATATATGTCTGACAGATATTAATATTCCCCTTAAAAGACTGACAGTACTCCAAAAGTGGCGACAGAAGTTAGGCAAGGAAATTAATACAGATATTTTTCATGTCTTGTCTATTTCTTCATATAGCAGTTAACCTCTTGAAAACCCCAAGAAAGCTGCATGTCTGCTTCTCAAAATCCTGGAGAGATTCCTTAACTGTAGACAGAATACAAAATGGGAAACAACAGATTCCATACGAGTGCTGTTGGCGCAGCCGTAAAGTCTTATTTCCATGAAGAGTTAGACGCGCTATCTGGAAATAAGCCCAAGACAAAAATGCTATCCACTGCCAGTGACCAGCTGAAAAAGATACATGACATTTCTTCTTCTCAGCATGGCAGTGATGCTGGCTTTTCTTAATCCTGAAAAACATTGGTGCTCCCTTGCAGCAGCACTATGAGCAATTCTACCCAGGTTCACAAAGGAATCTATTCTATATTAAGAATAAGAGGAATAAAAACCTTCACCCTGGCAGGGCCTGTCACAGCTGCTAGAAATAATAGGTGGATCAGCTGCAAATATAAGCTCTGGAACAAAAAAGATTAAAAATTTGCTGTATAAAGCTTTACAAAAAACTGAAGAACTGTTTTCTTACCATTAAGAATCACCATGGTCACTTGCTCTTTCAGAATATCTACAGTAGAATTTACTCCAAATAAACATAGCTCATGAGTAGTATTTTGTATGACTTAAGAGTTTTATACCATCTAAATTAGTATATACTCTTTATTTCATGGCTGTATTTATCACAAAACGTTCAGGGATTTGTTATTCTGCTTAGTCCTGCCAAATGATAAAAATCCAGTAGCTTTACTTCTGATAACCGCTGAACATTATTCTTTTTGTCCCAAACATATTTGTAGGGTTCTTTATTGCATATGAGAGCGTCAGATTGTCAGAATGGAAACAAATTCCTTGTTTTATCTGTCACACAAACCCAGAAAAGAGCACACTATTTCCAGGCTGTTCAGCAATTTGCCTCAGTTCTTAACTGATGGGCTAGCTCTATGAACAAAGTCATAATTCACTGTCAGTGTGCACTCAGTTCATTATGACTGCCAAGCTGTGAGCCTGCTTCAAAACCTGCTTGTGGTGCAAAAGAGAAGGCTGAATTCCACATCAGTATGCATATCCTTACAAAATTTATAGTAACTGCAACCTGGAACCCAAAGCTCCCAAGAAATTTAGCAACACCTTCACCTGTAAGCATTTAGCACAACCAAAGTCAGGAATACAGGGTTGATGAACACGTAACCCTTAAAAGATTTATCTCCTTTATTATCCCGATTTTCCCATATGGTGTAACGATAATTTGCATTTTAAGGCACTCAGGGTTTTTTAATAATTACTGAGTTGTTAAACAAATAGCGATTCTTACCTGACAAATAATATTTTTGATGTTATTCCAAAAAGCTGATTCAAAACAAGTTGTACCTCAATGGAACCAATCCATTGCCGTGACCCAACAAATGCTGCAGGCTTGTCTCCAGCATCAACCAATGCCTTTGCGACATCGTGGTGAAGAAAAACAAATGTCAACAACATATAGTAGGCAACTCTACCACTCTTTTTGTGGGAATGCATTTTGAAGCTAGCTGGTCAAAAGCAGACAAATGCATCTTGAATTAAATTCACTGCTGTTCTGTTTCGGAAACATCACTTGAACCTAAGATAGAATGCCTATAAGCACAGAATATCACCCCAGGTCCACAGGCAGACCTCAAGCTGGGATGATGAGCTGTCAAATAAAGGAGTGCATCCTTTGTACTGCAGGAGCACTTCACAGACTGAAGTACCTGGATTCCCATTCAGTGCACTTCAGAAAAGGATCCACAAAATAGTGCTCTGAGGAAGAAGCCACTTAAATACACTGAAGGCTAAGGTTTGTTTCAAACTCTTCTCCATTCTGGGGCTCATATGTTACACACAGCACTTTAGGGACTTTTCTGCTCAGGATCCAAAGCCTCCTGAAAGGCTACTGCCTTCTTACAGAGGTCTGAAAATACTACAGGAGCGCATAGACTTCAGCTGCTTTTAGGTGTGGATGGATAAACATTTGGGAAATGCAGTTTGCAGTTTTAACTTCAGAGCTCACATCCCTGTTAGGTATGATGAGAGTTGTTCTACGGGCTGAAATCAACCTTTGCTAAAAACATGCAGGAAATAAATACAACACAAAGAACTACTTTTAGAAGACTGAAGATAACTGCAGGATTTCTTGCTAGGCATACAGTATTAGCTACCCAAGCCTACAGCTTTTCTTCAATGTTATTAACAAAAATTAACGCATTCAGGTATGCATTCAAATTCACAGTAGAAAAAGAAGTGGAGAATTTAAAAAAACAAAGAAAACCCCACTACTCTCAAAGGGAAAACTGCAAAAGAAGGCGCTAAATCAATACACAGCATCTGGACACTAACCCAGCTGTCACTGAATACAAAGGCAGTTTTAAAACTGATTTTAGTATGACACCCTGTGTAGTTTTCTTTCATTTGGTGAAAACAGTGAGCTCCTAATCTCAGCTTCTAATAGAACATTAGTCCAAGGAAATATTTAGAAGACTATTTTAATGAGTCTTATTTATACAGATGTTACCCAACGCTGATAAACATTTGGACACAGATCTCCTGTAATAAAACTATATAAATAATAATTCAGAACACTGCACTTCAATTTAAGAGAAAAATTAAAAATACCACACAAATCCAAAAATACATGAATTGATGAATTTTAAAAATAATCTATACAAACTCTTCTAGATGAATATGAATAAAATAACTAACCCTCTTAAATGTCCTGTACCTGCTGAATCTCCTTGTGTGTTGGTATAGGTGCATCAATGTAACCTTGGTGCTTGAACCAAGAACAGACTGTCTGCAAAGACCGATAGGCACAGCCCCAACCACTGTCATCAATCCGATCCTGCATATAGTGGTGGTAACTATAGACACCATGTACTAAATAGACCTGCGCAGAAAGAGATAATACAAATGAATCTGATCACACCTGCATCATTTTCAGAGAGGGCACACGAGTTGTCACTTGAACTGTAAAAGTCTTCAGTTGGGGATTGCAAATCTTTGGAAGAATCGAAGGACTGTTATTCGTACATAATTACTCCTCCTGTCTTTGTTTCCTAAACATTTCCAAACACAGTTTTAGTTTCTTGTCCTAGTTCTGAGAAGCTTTGAAAACACATGCTAAAAATGTGTAATACTTTTCCACGAAAAGGCAGTTTCCTTTAAGACAAATACAGCTAAAGCAATGACATTTTGTGCAGAGAAGCCCTTTTGCTTAAAAGGCCAAGTCTGACAATATTGTATAGATGAGAAAGTGAAGTAACTACATTACTTCTTATAACAACAAATCTCAAGTAAAATCAAAAGTGCTTTCTTACAAGTGTTCCAATTTAAACTTACCATACCAGACTCCATACCAGGTGAATTAAGATGTAAATGTGGATTTCTGAGATATCCATCTTTATATGGTTCATCTGGAAAATGGTAAGCATTTGCTCTCTTGAAATAGGGTCTGTCACACGGCAGGTTGAATAACCTGTGCAATTCCTACATGCAAGTTCAAATAAAGAACAGAATTAAAGTTCTGGATTAAAAGAAACATCATATTGAAAGTAACAACAAAGACAAACAATTTTAACAACATAGTTTAGCAAAATAATGTATTAAAATATGTTTAATTAACTATCCATCATGTATGTTTACTACTAGATCTGACCTCTCAAAGGAAGCTCAAGCAGGCTTACCTCCTGTCTAGAGGGCCCACTATTTCATGCAGTCCTGTTACACAATGCCTGCTGCTGGAGCCCCACTAAAGATATCATGAGTGACAAGCGTCTTATGAAAGCATGATAAAATACACCATAATAGAAAAAGACTACAGTTTCATCTATCCAGCAGTGTAGATACACACACTCTGAATTATAACTTTAACCAATATTGAAGACATACAGATGCCACATACTGAGACAAAGATACTGAGCTTACGGTTTAAGCAGATTCAGTCTATTTTTAAATCTCTTATGCACTGTTTACAACACATCAGCCACATTTAAAGAGATACACTGTCTTATTTCACAGAGCTTAAAAGCGAAAGGAATGATGAGATCATCTAGGATACAGTTTGTAACCCAGGTAACGTATTTTGTGCAGACGACCTAGTGCTGAACCCAACTACATCAGCTACAGCAATACTCAGCAATCCAGGATAAGAGTGATATAAGACAGAGAGTGGGAAAGACCTAATGTACCACCAGTGCCTGAGGCCACTGCAAACAAAAGGAACAGGTTAGGTTTTATACACCTAGGAAGAAGAAAATGAAAAAACCCCATGGCTTCTATGCCTCTAAGGCAGCAGAAGATTCTTTCCCCATTCTTGGTGTGTGTAACTGGGTGACATAAAACTGGTACCTGCTAGGTACACATCTCAATCTGAAAGGACTGCCACATCAGAGCAGTATTGCACCTCATCCATATTCCTTTTTCTAGATGTGCCAACCCAGGAGACATAAAACAAACAAACAAAAGCTAGCTAAGCCTCATCAGCTGTGATCTTCAAAAAAAAGCTTCCTCTGAAAACAAATAAAAAGCCTCCAACACTAATCCTTTCAGGACATTTGGTAAAGCATGAAAGTAATAACACACTAGAAGTAATCTGGTATTCTACCATGGAAGTGAGGAAATTCAAAGAGCACAGTACCAGAAGTGTAATTCAGATAAAACCTATATGGCTTTAAAGTTTCTTTGACACCTTACAAAAATGAGATCTGGTACATTTTACAAAATACCATAACAAAGCAAGACTCCACATTGAGTATCCTGCTTCAGTTACACTAACTTAAAAAAACAGCAGTGGCTATCAGTGTGTATTCTACAGTGGCTAAATGAAAAGCTTGAGCAGTGCTTCAGTTACAATAATCATCATTAAAAATAAAAAAAACAGGTTCTGTTAGAATTGGATGGCTTTACCTTTCTGTAACTCTCCAGTTGATCATCTGAAATACCTGTAGGATATGAGATTGTTACAAGGTGATTTTTCCCTGGTAACATGAAATGAAATTGTTCTGGTACCACAATTGATGTTCCCTTCACATATTTCATGATACATCTTTCCATGTCAGTTAGTTGCCTGTGAATTGCTTTCACCAGGAGATTCTGTACACTGCAAGATGTAAGGGAGAATGTTTAAAAAGTAGAACAGCAATGGAGGATCACTTTCTCTCATTGCTCTCACCGTTATACAATACTTATATGCATATTTGCACTGGGTCTGATGAACTTATTACTTCCATACTTCCACAGACAGAGACAACCTCTCTGTGCTCTACTGAAAGCTTGTCTGCACACAGAAACTACTCCCTACTGATTCAGCCCTCCAAAGTGAAGGTACATTAGTCTTGCATCAGAAACACAACCATTATGAGCCCTTGCCAAAATCAGTTATGTACATGACTACACAGGGTTTTGTTTGGGGTTTTTTTTTTGCATTTTGTCCACCCCAGTTAGCATCCTCCAGAGTCAAATCCTCTGGAAAAAAATGCAAAATACAGAGGAAGTCTCTTAATGTTTTCCACCTTCACCTACCCACCTGCAGCCCTTAACATAGTACTGAGATTTAACCAGTTAAATTCCATTTAAAACATACTAAATACTACTTTATTAAACTGATGATACAGTTTTACTTCATTATTTCAAGAGAAAGCAGAAATTAATCTGAAAAACTACAGCTTCAGGAAATACTTACTTTCCCCACATTTCCTCTGGAGAAACAGATACAACAACATCAACTGGTAATGTCATATTTATGTAGTGGTGTTCTTTATTTTCCCGTTCAATGACTGGAGCTGAAGCAGGTAATGAAGACGTCATTTCCAACATGAGGTCTATATTGACTATCTGCTGCTGCAGAGAATAAAGACACAATATTAAGTACGTCTCCAACAACACATGCCCCAAGAAGACAAGAGTAAGACTGTAAATATTTGGTATCAAACTCAGTAATGAAATACTCGGGTTAAAAAAAAAAGGCTGTTAAATACAAACTTCTACATGCTCATCTACTGTGTATGGGTCTCTGCATTCACACTGAGTCTCAGTGACTTTAAAAGTACTCTTTTAAGTCATGTCATTGTCTATTTTATACAGAAATGCCTAGGGAGGGCAGACCTGAAAGTGATTAAATGACAGGCTTTCTAAAGTTACGATTAAGGTTGTTATGATAGGTTGATAAATTCATTAGTGTGGTGAGACACATACCGTATCTTGTAACTTTTTATCCTTTTTTTTGCCAAGCTTTCGTTTGGTCTCATCATCTTGATCAAATCTAAAGCATCAACAGAAAGAGGAAGTTCTAAAATATTAAATAAATCTATTTAGAAAAGAAATAAGTAGAATATATTAAAATATACTCACTGTATATATTTTCTTATCTCCTTACAAGCAGACTCATCAGTCAGCTCTGGAACAGTGTTCATGCCACTGTTAGGCCACACATAGATTGAACTGTGGCAAATTCTTAATACAAGAACATCTGAGGACAGTTTGTTTGCAAGATCACTGAAAACATATCCTAATGCCTTTTTTGTTGATGCCTCTGAAACACAATAAGGGTACAATTAGCCTAGAAAATGCCTTTACTTTTGTTATAGCTGCTGGGCATACAACTAAAAAAACTTGGTATGCTTTGATTTGGAATGAAAACGTAAGTTCTGTTATGATTGGAAAATGGCTATGGAAACAAACACTGAGATCAGATTTCACTCAACAGGTCTGTCTCAAACATTCACATACCTGCCTCGACAAGTGTACTGTTTCTCTCAGATGCTGTCAGACATAAAGAGCTGAATGGACTACAGAAGAGTAACATACACCTTAGTCAATTCTCTCATCAGTAACTCAACCAAGCCTACAGTTGCAAACAAACTTCTATGTACAAACATCTACATATGGTTATAATTCTATGGTAATTAGTCTTTTGAGTAAGAAACCCTGGAAAGATTCAATCTGAGTCACGTGTTTCTAACTTGGTATTATTCTTCAGAAATACAAACAAAACCCATCCTAAATCTTTTGAAAGGCAGGACACACACTCCTGCTGCAGAGCAAGTTTTGGCCAATATAAATCTGTATGTGTAAGCCACACACCTTGACAGCTTGCCAGTGTTAGGAAAATCAAACAAAACTCCAACAAAAGCAAAACTTCACTGCCTTCAAAAGGAGTGGTCTGCCATATTTACACACTAACAGGTGTGAATACCATGATCTTGGGCAACCTGAGTATCACTCTGCTTCAATGTGGTTAAAATTCACTCCAGTGTACACAGTCAAATAAATACCCTCCCTCTGAGGACACAGTTCACAAGAAGTTGCTATATATCAGGCCAACCTATTCAACACTTCTGTTATAATGTGATGAACTGAAATGAGCCCAAGTTCCTTCTCAAAGTCACTAACACTGAATTCAGAGTTTCAAGTTAAGACATGTCCTTTTAAAATGCAGGCGTTACACTTGAGCAAGAGACACCTTACTTCTGCTCTCTGCCATATGATGGCTCACTGGTCACTCAGAGCCTTGAGCAGACTTTCTGACGTGAACATCACATTACTGCAGAATGTAGAACTAGTGGAGCCTCCTAAGTCCCTCATTATCACATAGAATTGTAGTAGCTAATCCTGCCTAAATTCAATAGCGTATATGGCTAGCTTGTTCATCTTCTCTGTTTCTCTAGAAAGACTGGACCACAATCGCAAAACTGTATTATTAACATAATGCTTTTATAACCAAATTCATTAAGTTATCATTCTCTGTTTGATTAGAATTTCAGGGTCCACTCTGGATTCAAACTGGATCCCAATGCCATATCCATAAGTGTGAAAAATATGCAAATAAAATTACCTGAAAATGGCGATTTACTTTTTACTTCAAATTAAAATAAAAAACGCATAATGGAAAAAGACTGCCAGAAAAGTAATGGAGATAAGGAATAACATTCTTTGTACTTAATCTTTATGGGTTTGGGAAAAAACACAACATCTGGTGAAAAGCCAGGAAAATAAACATCATAATAGTTAATTAATAGAAGGTTATTTGTACAAATATTAAGAATATTATAGTCTTGTAGACACACCATCAGTAGTTGCTAGCTGAAATGCAAGATCCAAGCCTCCTCTTATTCTAAACAGTATGTCCATAGCTTCTAGAATGACCTAAGGAGAAAAAGGAAACAATGAAAATGAGCACCTATTTCAACATTCCTCAAGTCACAGCTGACTGTTACTTTATCACAGTGTCTGAACACACTGCTAATTACTGCAGATGGTCAGGGTGCAAAAAGGCCAGTGAATAAACAGGAAAGTGAGTGGCACAGCAGCACACATTTGCTGGAGCCAGTGCCTCAGTCATGTTAGTATTGCTACAAGCACAGTCCTTAAAACACATTTCCTACCTAAACAAGAAAGTCTTAATTCTATACTTTGATAATTTAGAAATATTTTGGGTAAAATGTCATTGTTTCAATCCATTGCTTTGAGCATTAGAGCAGAAAGGTAACTGAGCACATCTGTAAGTGTGCATTCATCTTGGTAAGGAAATCACAGCTTCAGGGAAAGGAAAACAAAAAGGGACACACCTACACCTCCTTAGAAGCTAAGTTTCACATCTGACACAAGAGCTGCTGATGGCAGCACAGAAACCACGCAGCTGTTTCTTTCCTCTTCCAAAGTCCTTGCTCTGTGTCCTAACAATTGCCCCCTTACCAGAGAACTCCTTCAGATGGAAACCCACCCTTCTATCCAGAGAAGACTTTCTCAGCCAGATCGATTCAGGTCAAGTTCAACATCCTCCTACAATTACCAGCTGTGCCAGTACAGAGCGGACCACAAGGTCCAGAAGGATGTGGGTATTCCTCAACCTAACAGTCCACAAAAAGGGATGTTTCACAGCCTTAAGTGCTCTAAAAAGGCCACCAAATGCCTCTAAGAATAATTACACTGAGACCTTCTGGAAAGATTTACTGTGTAACTATTTGCCTTCAAAGCACGGGAAACTTCCAGATGCAATGCTACGCTATTCATGAAATAAAAGAATCAAAACACAGGGCTAATTTTATCCTCATTAGAAGTATTCTAAGCAGAAATATAGAAGAAGATACGTGTGCCTGACAAAAACACGAGCACCTACACTTTCAGCTCGGGGTAAAGGATTTTCAGGTTTCCATGATTTTGGAGTACCAAAATTTACGCCAAGAAACAAAAAGGCAAGGTTGTCATGTTCCACATTTTGGCTGCTGAAGCATAACCCTTATCTATTTCAGGTAACAGTTATCTACGTTTAAAGGTCTTGGAGTGTGGGACCCACAAGTGCCAGCATGTGAAAAAAGGTCTGACTGGACTGATGTAAAAGATGAGTTTTATCTGAATCATTAAAACCGAACAATAACTTTCATGAATGAGAAGCAGCGCTCCGCAGCAGTAACAGAGGCCATGGCCTTTTAGTAGCGTCTCGCCGTGGGTGATGGCGTCTTCCAACAGACC
Organism: Bolborhynchus lineola; assembly: GCA_025448015.1. Classification (NCBI taxonomy): domain Eukaryota; kingdom Metazoa; phylum Chordata; class Aves; order Psittaciformes; family Psittacidae; genus Bolborhynchus; species Bolborhynchus lineola. The sequence continues at coordinate 6,739 of JAOEHX010020414.1, read as the reverse complement.
CCCGACTTGAGTCAGACTGCGGGACACCTCCGAGCCCCGCGGGACACAGGCGAAGGCTGCTGCGGGGGCATGGCCGCGAGGGGGCAGCCCGCCTGGCGCAGCCCGGGC
>JAOEHX010020413.1:0-10646 GCA_025448015.1 Bolborhynchus lineola | reverse complement strand
AAAGAAAGAAAGAAAGAAAGAAAGAAAGAAAGAAAGAAAGAAAGAAAGAAAGAAAGAAAGAAAGAAAGAAAGAAAATATTTAGCTCAAGCTAGCAATCTACCTCTTCATGCACACGTGACAGCCTGAGAATAACTTTTTGTGCCCCTATCTACCAGTTGTGGAAGTGCATCCAGCAGGTCAAATAGCGCTGCAATTTGCAACTGGCAGAGATGAATAAGAGCCTGTAACTTCTCTTTCATCAGTTCTACCTCAAACTTGAAAAAATCACTATTTAAATACAGTGGATCAGGAGCCAATTTTATGACTGTATTCTTCAGAACAGGGAAATTGCAAACTGATTCATGTGAGATTACACAGAGAAGCCTACATCAAATGCAAATATAAAGGATCCCCACATCCTCAGATGTGAATTCAACTAAGCAACTTTCCCAGGTCTGAGTCCCTGCTCTCTGACATTGCTTGCTGTAGGGGTGTAACATAATGGTAGTGTAACACGGGTTTTAAAGTTTCTTGAACTTCTGAATTAGCAATCCACACTCTACTTAGAAGTGGTTTCAGGATATCCATTGCCACAAGTGGGTGCAATTTTTGTTATGCTAACTGAAGGCTCAGACTTCTGAGATCAGCAAAATGAGCAATTTTATTACAACTCTTCATTAATATTGTGTCATCAGAGCATAGAAAATGGAAATTGCTTATTCAGAATGTCAGAGGGCAACTAGACAATCATTTCACCCTTAAAAACTATTATCCTTCATCTCAATCAGGCATACTGGAAAAATTCTCCCACTCTCAATTCTTTTCCTAAAACCTGGTATCTTTGTAGCAGTAAATATAATTTGGGATAGAACTCAGATCAGTAGTTCCACAGTCTTTAAGATTTTTGTGGCACATGACAACTTCTAAAGGAAGATGTTGTCCGAAATAGTCTGAGGAAGAAGACTTTTGTGGGGTTTTTAATTGGTTCTAAATCTACACTCTTTTTTTGACATAAAAATGAATGCATTTAACTCATACAGTTTGGGAGCAGGACAGAAGATTTGCATCAAGTCAAGTTTTGGAATCATTAATGAGTGTTCTGTGTCTGGAAAATGAAGGAGAACAGTGTGAACCACAAATCTCAGCTGCATGTGAGGCAAGCAGCTAATTTCAGCAGTGGATACTGTCACAGGCAGAGCTGTAGCAACTCAGAGCACAACTCAAAAGCACCACTCAAATGCCTTCCCAGTACTTTCCTTCACAGTTCAAAACCTATCAGCAAACAGTACATCTCCTGCACAGCAATCACAGTGCTTCCTGAACGTATATAAGCAGCTGCATTCATCCATTCCATGTGTGCAAGCATCACTGTTGCATACACAATCACACTAATTGTGTGCTTAAGAAACATAGCAAACACTGATTCTGCAATTAACATCCCAAAACATAAATCATAGGAAGAAAACACAAATGTCTAATCTAGCATGTTTGCTTGCTGGCTGGCTTTCTTTTACTTACCCTGGTGTTCTTCCACTTCCATTGTCGCTTCCTTGTACTTACAAGCAGTAGCTGTACCCAAACAGCAAGGTACGGAAGCTCCCCATGCAATTTAGCTCCCATTTGTGCTCTCTTAGCCAAGAGTATTTTATTAAACTACCAGCCCTGGGTGTTTATTATATCTCATCATATCCTGGCTTCCTCCAGAAGACAATAGGGAAGGCTGGGCAAGGAGGGAGCTATGGTCCAGTCAGCTGGCACAACAAGGGAGGCAGGATTGTGGTGTGTGCCAGGGAGCACCTCTACTCTGCAGGTCACCTTCTGTCCAGCTTCCTGCTCTTTTTCTTGTCTAGATCCTGAACAATGCATCTCCATCCTCAACAGACTCAGCATTCTTTTGGAAGTTTGGTTTTGATTCTAAATTCCCCTAACTTGTAATGAGTCTTTGATGTTTTGAATGCCTCCTTGTAACACTGTTACAGTTACTCGAATAATGGAACATAAACAATTCCAGATACAAAAATAACGTGAGTAAAAAAATATCCTTGAGTTTTTGGACAGAGCAGAGTTTAATAATCAAAGCAACAGCAGATTCCATCCTTTGAAGGATTGCTTTCAGACACAGAAAATGACTCAACATGCTGAAGATTAGTTAAATGTTCTGTAGAAGTATGCCCAAACATTCAGTTTAGTGACAAAGGCGGATGGGGACAGTACTAATTCAGTGTGTCACAAACGGCTCAGATGTATCCAAAAAACAAAAGGTTCGAAGCAGGATTTTTAATTTCTGGTTGCTTAAAAAAACATTTCTGTCTGACATTCAGAACTAAACCTAACTGTTTTCATACTGAACAGAAGCAAGAGCACTTCAGTTGGTTCAAAGGCACTCGGAAGATAGATACCAGGCTAATGTCATAAAATTGCTATAGGAGGTACTGGGCATGTTGTCACTTCTTTATTCAACACCCAGGCAGTGTACAGCTGGGGTCAAGGGACTAGATTCAATTCTTTTTGCTTGAAGTGAACTGAACCGACATATGCCACCTTCCAAGATAGTGCACTAACCACTGCTAAAAGGTAGCAAGGAGGAATCACCAATCTCCTCAACTGATGCCATTCTGTTTTGTATAACTAATTAAAATTCATTAGCATGCTGAGTCCCAGCTAACAAAGCCTTTCCATGGGGTGCATCCTTCCAATTGTACTTTTTGTCCCAGGTTCAATGGATATTTTAAGTGAGAACAAAACCAACAGCAGTGGCAAAAGAAAACCTTTCTTTACCTCTCACCAAGAGATGGTGGGCCTGGGTTAAGTCTCCTGCCCCAAGTCAAGCAATGAGTATATCTGAACACGGACCTTTCACCTTTTCAGTGAACAGCCAAGCAACAAAAGGCATATTCTGGACTACTTTTCTCCAAACTGTTCAGAAAATCACCCAAAGAATCCCCACATCTGTCAGTCAGCTGCCAATCTGTCCCAGACCAATGCAATAACATTTACAAGAGACTTCAACAGGGATTTTTGTATCCAATTGGGAAATACTAAGGAAAAAAGGAAAAAAAACCCAACAGCATTCAAATGCTTCTAAAATTGTTCCAAAAATAAAAATCAGATGTGTACTAAATTGCTGTCATCTGTCTCTTATAAGAACTGCATAGCAGTACCGAGAGGCTCACAGGGAGCAGCTGTAGTGGAGTAACAGGCTGGGTAAGAAGGGGAAGGAGAAGCAAATAGAGTCTGGGAAAGAACAGGATGCAATTTCAGGAAGAAGAGCTTCAGAAAAAAGTAGTCAGTGAAGGTAAAAAGAGGAAGTGTTGGAGCAGAAAAAGACTGCTTCAAAAGAAAACAAAAGTGAGATTTGCCATGTGCTAGCAGCAGCCCAGGAATTTACTGATAGCATCTTATTAAAAGAGAAGGAAATGCCTCCCCTTTACTCAATACAGGAAGAAAGGAGGAGGTAGCTCCCGAATTTTGGAAAGTTAACAGTTGTTTATCTATGCAATGATACCACCGATCTTTCTCCACAAAAAGCATGTTTTCGTGTAGCTATACAAGATTTCTGATATGTACAAACTACAATGCTTTCTTAATACAAGCAAAGCCTAAAAATAAAATAGCTTTTCCACATCTGTGTATATCTATACCTCACATTTTTCATTCTACATGTATTCTTGCTAGTAGTACCAAAGATAGAATTAAGAAAAAATTACACTGGGTTGTTTTTTTTAATCCTTGGAAGAAGGTTAAGGTGCATTCAAAGACAGGAACACTTCCACTAGTACCAGCTGGGCTACATCCCCTCTTTGACTATACAGCTTTGAACGGAAACATATAAAATATTTCACAAAAACAGATATCATAATGCGCATTATATATTTTAAGGCAACAAGTTTGACCAAGGATAAAGTAGTAACCAGATGTTGAGGACACTAAGGAAATGAAGGCCCAAAAGAAATTGCAGATAGGAATTCATTGTGAACAGATATTTCTGGGAGAAAAATACAGGTGAAATAGGGATCTATACTGCTGGCAACAAAGGAAAAAATAGGTCAAATCTGAAAGATTAGCATTGGTCAAACTCAAGCTACAACCTATTCCTGTACAAACACTGTTCTGAGATGGTCAGATAACCCTGCAAAGTTAAAGCTTATTTTCCAGTTGTCATAAGCTTTGCTTAATTCGTGCACTATTCAGCAACTGTGTATATTAAACTGACACACATAGAGTTAAAAAGAAACACCAAAGGCAAGCATAACCGGGGCTTGGTACTCACCTCCTTCTCCTGACCCAGAGCCATTATCTGAAAAATAAACAGAGGGGGAGAAAAAAAGAAAGCAAATGAAAATATTGCTCCAAGAGCACCAGTTTGCTCAGGAACTTGTCACTGTAAAAACATTACACAGGTGTTACATTTCATGAGCCAGGTGTGAAAACAAACATCCGACATCAAGTCTGGCATCCTTTAATACAGCTTTTTCATGCTTATTGTGCCCTACTCTCTGTCTTCCCTGTCAAGATATTTTTACACAAGGAACAACATCATTCAGCACTGAAAACTAAATTTCAACTGTTAGAGATCAAACTTTGTTAAATACAAAAGTGATGAAAGGTACAGGGTGTGAGGTTTTGAATATTTAGGGATTTTACCCTCTGGCCCTGAGAGTGTTACACGAAGGAGTAATAAATAAATCACCTGACTGCAGAAGTACCTCCAGAAGAGTAGTCCTCAAAGTAAAGTTGGCTTAAGTCATATAATGACAAAATAGCTCCTCTCAGCTGAGTCAATCACTTCATATAAGGATGCTCTAATAGCATAGTTATGTCATTGACATTAGATTGACTGGATTAGCATCTGATGAGTGACAGCTTGTTGCTGCATCCCCTTTACATTAGCAGTTCAAGCGTCAATAGGACTTTTGCTTCCTCACCACCCTAGGCCAACTAAGTCCAATTCAGAGCATTATGGAGATGGTTAGGGATTTTGCACAGGGATGTGCATTCCACTGGACAGAGCTCTGCATGTGTCTTCAGTTAGCATGGCAGTAAAGAACAGCCCTTAAAAATGTTCTAAGTCACAAAACTCTCCCATCCTTTCTTGCTCAAAGGGGGCGGAAAGGAGAGGATGGGATGGCAACTACTGTCAGTGAATTGTTCTCCATCACTGTTAGCTCAGCTTCTCTGAAAGATGAGAAGAGGAGGAAAGCGCACACCTGCTCATCCCACACCTCTCCTTTTATGTCTGCTTTGGTGATGGAGAAGTCAGCTGAATTTATTTCCATAAATCTGGAAGAAGGAGACCAGACAGAAAGTGCAGTCTTACTTCCACGTATGAGCTCATTGCTCACACCAGACGAAAAACCAAACCCCTTGTTTGCCCAGATCCCTCCCTGCCTTTTCTTTAAGGAGCTGTATTTCTAAGAATAATTCCTTTTAGTGTGCGGATGAAAGTGTGAAATTCCACGTTACTGGGTCCCTTCACACATTAAAAATAATCTCCTGTCACATGGAGTACCAGGAATAGAGAGTTTTTTTTCCTCTGCTTAAATTTTCCTTTCTTTCCTCCTATACTACTGTTCTGTGTCTAATAGACTGAGCTTATCACCTTAGAGAAATGAATGCAAAAACAGAAGGGCTCTTGTTCCATCTATAGTGACCCACTTTACTGACAAAGCAGACAATCTCGGATAAAATGTCACTGTTGTGTTACTGTGGAATATGCCATCTGATGCAGTACTGTCTCATTAAGAAATTTGAAAGAGTAAAATTTACTTAGATGAGCTAAGTATATAGGCTTATTTATAGTGGTGGAGTTGTGTCATAAGCTGTTCTGGGGGAGAGTAGGCTGACCTACAAACATGCTCCACTTTGACATGTAATTCATAGTAAAACAAAGGCTAAAATGTCTCAAAGAAGCTTGACCTGTTCCATGTTTTTATTTCCAGTTCTCCCTCTGACTGCTTTCCCCTGCGCATTCAACCCCAAGGTGAAAAATGCCTCTCAGCTCAACATGAAGGGCTCCAGTTATACCATGAGGTGCATATGTGTGCATATATGAGGCACAAGGTAGGTACCATCACAAACACAGCACAAGCTGTAATGAGAGAGCCAAGTAAATAATGGAATTGATGCTCAGACCACCTGTCCCTGTAGGTCGTTGGTTTGGTATAGATGAACTCCACAGGCAACTCTGCCTCCACTTGGCAGGATGTCATAGTAACAGGACAGATCCATTCACGCTTCTCTGAGCTTTCAGGTCTCAAGAAACTATAAGAAAGAGTGTGACCCTCTGTAACACTGAATCATTTTCAACTTTTCACTAGGAGCCTGTGCCTCCCCTCTGAGGCTAGGATCAGTGCTAGGACTCCTGTCTCCAAGGTAACTGTGCTAAACTAAGCCTGTGTTCCTGATTTTTCCTAAGCCTTGGCTAGGTTTTCCCAAGCAGCTGCTGGTTAAAAAAGTAACATTTTTTGCAAGCTTACTTGGAGAAGCAGCCTTGCTCTTTTCCAGCCCTTAACCAATTCAGGATTTCCAAAAGTGGTCTCCATGCCCCCAGAGCTGGCAAGAAAGATGCTCAAACAAGTGGGGAAGCTGGATAGGAATAGCATCACCCCAGACACAGGTCAGTAATTACAGAGTGGATGGCTGACCTCTCTCTTTACTTAAGCCACCCTTTTCCAAACAGACTTATAAAAATAAGCTGATACACAAATGTACAGGCTTCTGCTGTGAGCTGCTTTTATTCATGAAGGAGTTTCTGGATAAAATGCATAAAGAAGCACTTGGATCAGACACAGCATCTGAATGCTGTAAGCACTAGGTTACAGTCAGAATCTGTTTTTTTTTCCCCAGTTCTTTTTGAACAGGAGACATTTCTGTACTGTGGGGCTGCTCTGATTCCAAGGCAAAACCAAAAGAGCCTGCAGGCTCTCATTCAGGAGGGATGGCTTTTAACTCAAACTAGCATGAAAATTGAGCCCATCTTTTCCCTAAAAAAACCCAGCTCCAAGCTGCTGAGTAAAAACAGGAGGACAAACAGCCCAGTGACAAATTTTAAGCAAGCAGACCGTTCCATGGGCCACTCCTAAGAGAATAATTCCTTAAATCTAATGGAGATACCGTGTTTGTTTCTAGTTCTGCAAAGAGCTTGGTTTTTTTTGCTTTTACCTTAGAAATCCCAGCACAAAGCAACAAACTGTGCCTTCCAAATATATAGACTATACTGAGAAGCTATAAGTACAATACATCAAGTACTACATCATTGTGTAGCTACATTTTCATGTGCATACAATATAAATCTGGCAGCAGTCAAAGTCGTGGCTCTGTGTGCGGGCTAACAGGAACACATATTTTTAGAAATAAGTTGTAAAAGGCTATTTCTTATTTATGAAATCAGTTTATTTTTATTTAAACTCCTAAAAGACAGTAAGTTCACCAACAAAAGGAGGTAGAAGAAATCAAGGAACTTGGTGGCACTTATTTTCAATGCTCTGAGCACCCTGCCTGCACTCTCTTCCTGGTTTCTTAAATCTGTTTAGCAAGCCAGTTCAGGATAACTTCTGGTAGAGAACAGTATAACATGAATGAATTTCAGTGTAACGTCACCCCTTGTGCACCAAACGAGTTGTCAGATCATCAGTAAGACCAGTGAGTTTGGCAGAAGCCCCGATGTGGATATTGCCATCACTTCCTACCCTGCTGCGTGTCCTTTCTCTGCATTTGGTTGTGGGCTGAACTTCAAACAGGGAACTGATAAGGGTAAGAAATAAAAAAGAAAAAGGCTGGGACAGTGCTTTGATCTTGTTCACAACATTATCTTACAAAGCAAGGAGGAGAAGCTGTGAAAGGTGGGAAGTACTATAAGCAAGGACTTTGCTTTGCAGCCCTAATTGTCTCCAGTCATGGACTGGATGATTCCTTTGTGAATGTAAAAAGCCAGGTTAGCTGTAGACCAAAATTATCTGTAGTTTGATTTGACCCAGTGTTTCTCAAAGATTTCTTTATATAGTTTCTCTAAAGCTGCATTTTACTCATTTTCCATGTTTCTCTGTATACTGCAACATGGGGCTACATGCGTTGCTGAAAACACACAGACTCTCGTCGTCCATAACTTGTGCCAGGTATAATTAGGCATAGTAACACCTCTGTAAATGCTGATATTTGATAAAAGAACCCCACAATGTCCCTTCATTGAAAAATGGGCTTTGACATCGTTAAGTCCGGTATGCAGTCCTGAAAATTTCAGCCATACATTCTCTTACAGTTCCCTAAAACACCATTTTTAATATCAAAACTTGCATTTTGTTCACTCCTAAAGCACCTGTAGTTGGTTCTTTGTTTGTCTTTACCTATTTTAGGATCTTGCAACCCGGACAGCACTTGGACAAAATAAATGCATGTATAAATATGCTGCTCAATCACCCATGAGCGTAAAAATTTAATTAAAATGTTACCTGCCAAGAAATAGGTCTGACTAAATCAGTAGAGTCTGTTCCAGTGCTGCTGCTTCAGAAGGCATCAACCCCCCGCAAATGGGAAGTGTTTCACTCTTGCATGTGATGCAGAAGTCTGATGTACTTTAAATATTACATAGTTGTTACAACACTGTGGGGGAATTTCATCGTATTGTCTCAGGGTGAGACATCACCAGGATGAAGATTTGCTTTGAAAAACTGAAACTCTGATAGGAAACCAGTGAATCTGTATTTAGCTCCCAATGAGGTCCCAGAACAAGGGATTTTCATAGCAAATTTGGAAGTGCTCAGTGAAAATGAATGGGAGCCTTAAAGGATTTTTTAATTTTGGCATTTGATTCTCCACTATATGTGCAACAGATCAAGAATGCAAATACATTGACTCTTCAACAAACCATGATCCTAGGAGGGGCAAAAAGAGGTTCCAGGTGATGGGTTTTGCCATCCAATATTCTTAGGCTAAACAGAGCACACCAGATGCTCAGGGAGCAACAGGGACTGTTCTGGCAGAGCTCTGCTGAACCACCTTGAATTGCACCAGCACAAATGCAGTTTTCAGGCTGAATCACACCCTCAGTTTCAAAAACATGTTTTCAGTGCTTGCTGGTCAGCTGTGTCTCACCATGTCTTCATCTATTACACAAAGTACTAAAAATTATGCTGTTTCCTGCATTTATGTAGGACTTAAAAGGAGAGGAAGGTTAAAAAAGAAATCCCAGACTAGCTGAGTAACCTACAAATTAGCTGCCAGCAACCTGAGGCTGAGAAGAATTAATTTTTCATTCAAAAAGTCTTTTTCTTAGTAGGGTAGAATGCATGCGAAAAAATAACATTTTTTTGTTGTTCCCAAAACATTATCCTAGTATTTTGTTTCAGTGAGGAAAAAGAACTTTTGAGCTGTGAGTCTGTTTCTTAAAATAATTTCAGCAGGAAACAAAAAAACCCAACAAACATATACTCTCAGTTCAAACTTTCATACCCCTTGGGTATTGTTACAGGAATATGTGAGTGCTCCAAGACTGCAATGCATTTTTGTCCTATTTCTGCAGCGTCTACAGGTAACTTACAGGTGTGAGATTGGGAAAGAAGGTAGATTCAGTCATCTGCCTTAGGTATGCTGGAATTATGTGGTTGAGCTGGGCACAAAACACATGTTTCACTCAGTATTAGGACCAACAGTATTAGGATTGTTTTGGATCTCAGTAAACAACCCCTAATCTCAGCATAGGTCTGTGTTGCAGTCAAAGGCATTAGAGCAGCATGTGTAAAAGAGCCATGTAGCATTTAAATGAGGTAGCTCTGGGACTGGCAGCAGCAAGGACTTGGCCTAGGCACACTGCCTGTATATTTACTCTCATTTCCATGTAGAATGTTGCAGCTACCAGTAAGCTTCAGGCTGCTACTTCTAAATCATCAGTAATATCTAGATTAGCCAACATAAAGCCAGCTAAGAGTGTGCACCTGACCCATGGTCATGCTTTTGGCTGCCACATAGATGTAACATAGCCTATGCTAATCGGAATAACTATTGTGTATCAAAAAATGAGGGATGTTTCACAATTTTTTTGTGTGTGTGTTATTTATGTACCAAAGAATGCAATTGTTGATGCTACTGAGTCATCTAACTCTGAGAAAGACATCCATATGTCTCATGGTGCCAGCTTTGAATCTGTCCAGAAGTCCAGAAGACATCTGGTGGCTAATGTTTCTGTGTCCAAGTGCATGTTGCAATATTCAAGACAGTGAAAATCTGTCCCATGTATTTTAAGTGTGTGGAAAAACTGTGTTTTAAGTGTGTGGAAAGACAGAAAATGCCAGTCCGTTAGACACACGAGGTACAATAAGTTTGTAACAGTTATGAATCCTTTCACAGTAATGACCTAAAGTGAAATTAGCCAAAGAGGATGCCTTGGATACAGGTCGAGTGTCAGTCAGGACTATCAGTGCCACTTTCTGATTGTCACACTAATTCTCTACATCCCAAAAATGAGACCTAAAGAAATTACTAATTTGGAGTCTGCTCCAAATTTGTAAGCCTTCTGATGAATATCAAGGCTCCTTTATATTATTTACTGTTAGGGTGGTGAGGCACTGGAATGAGTTGCCAGGGAAGTTGTGAAAGCTCCATCCCTGGCAGTGTTCAAGGCCAGGTTGGACAGAGCCTTGGGTGACATGGTTTAGTGTGAGGTGTCCCTGCC
>JAOEHX010020412.1:0-10102 GCA_025448015.1 Bolborhynchus lineola | reverse complement strand
GGGTGTGTGCACACGTCGGGGTTGTCCGTGTGTCCCTGTACATGAGTACCTTTGTGTGCCCATGTACAAGTGGTGCACGGCCGTGTCTGCGCAGGGTGCCCATGTCCCTGGGGGTGTGTCCGTATGTCCCTGCACACGTGTGCCCGTGTGCAGGAGGTGTCTGTGCAGGGGTATGTCCCTTCGTGTGTGCCTGTGCGCGTGTGCTCCTGTAGTGTATGCATCTGCATGTGCAGGAGGTGTCTGTGCAGGGGTATGTCCCTTTGTGTGTGCCTGTGCCCGTGTGCTCCTGTAGTGTATGCATCTGCATGTGCAGGAAGTGTCAGTGCAGGGGTGCCCATGTCCCTGTGTGTCTGTCCCTGCACATGTCTATTTGTGTCCATATGCAAGGTATGCTCATGTGTGGGTACTGTGTGTGTGTACCCATGTCTACATGTCCCTAAATGTGTATTTTCATGTGTGCCCATGTACAAGGTGTGTCGGGGTGCCTGCACACACGCGCCCATGTTGCTGTGTGTCTGTGTGCCCATGTGTGGGGAGCTGTGCCACACGTGTTCCCTGGTGCCAGCATGTGCCCAGGCACCGGGGAATGGTGTGTGCCTGTACATGTGTGCTGCTGGTACAGCACCCTGGTACACGTGGCTCTGGTTTATGAGGTTGCTGCTGCCAGTGGGGATGCTTGTCATGGTGCTCTCAGATGAGGTTGGCGGGAGGGGAATCTCTCTTGTGACTGCTAAAATATAATCTAAAATTGCACCCTTCTTTGGTAGAAGTTGACAGCAATAACCAGAGCGAGCAGGGAATTGCCACATTAGCAAGAGTTTAGGAAAGCCATACGGCAGCTTCCCTGTGATCTCCAGGAGCGCGGAGACTTCTGTTTGCCAAGTTGGCCCAATAAACCCTGAAGGTGCATGTCCGTGTGTTTCAGAGGCCTCTCACAAACCGTCTTTGTAACCTGGCCTTACATAAACGATTGACTGTTCAGATTCCTGAGTGCTCTCCTCTCAATTAGGAAAGTGTTGGCAACAAGTGATGGGATCTGACATCCCCCACCCCCAGGGGACCTTCCTCTTCTGCTGACCTTGCCATTCCCATTAGTTGTCATCCCTGTGCCTGAGCCCAGGCTGGTTCCCGGCTGCAGAGCTGGGCTCTGCCTCAGTGCTGAGACCCCTGCCCGGGGCTGGATGCTGATGAGAACCCACCCCTGTCACATGAACACGGTGTCAGTGTTTGCCTTGTGCTGAATAATTCCCAGTGAGTGATTAATGGAGATGCCCCCCTTCCCTTCCCCTCACACATGATCACAGGTTGCATTTTCTCTTAGTGATAATGATCTGCTGAGTCAGCCTGTGCTGCTCCTCAGGCTGTGATTTGCTCCTGCATGATTCACTGTGGGATCTGGGGAAGTTCCTGCTCCTTGCCCAGGGCTCTTCTCCCTATGATGCCTTCCCCCTGGACAGGGCAGAGAGCAGCAGAGGTGACACGGTGGTGACACCCAAGAGAATAGCAGCGATGTTGAGTGCTTTGCTGGGCCACTCCAGCAGTGTCTCACCACAGGCAAGCTGCCGGGCAGCTTTCGTGCATCTATTCCAGTTTTCTAGTGTTATAATTAGTCTGGCCCAGCCCAGAGGAGGAGGGAGGTGCTTTCGGCTGCTTGTTGGGACTGTAGCAGTCTGCCTGGTTCTTGTGATCCCCAGGGGCTCTGGTGATGCTTGGGGAGACTGAGGGTGCAGGCTTGGGGACAGGTGGCAAGTGGCAATACCGGCTCCTTGTGCTTCCAAAGCCCAGGACAAGCTGCAGCACAGACAGCCCATGGGCAGGACCATCTCCCCTGTCGGGGCCTGGTGGTGCTGGCTCTATTTTGGGTGCTTTGCAGAGCAGTGGTGAGGGTTGCATGCAGCTATTCCTGCCAGCTCATCCCTGCACAGCCTCTTTTTATAGCCATGCTTCCCAGGGGGATGAGTACAGGTGATGGGGAAGCTTTTGGTGCTGGCATTCCAGAGGGGACCAGTCAAATCTGCTGCCCTTCTGCAGCATGGCCCATGTCTTCTGGGCATGGGGAGGATCTGTATCCCTGCCATGGGGCAGCTGGGGGTCCCAGTCTCTGCTTGCCCAGTGGCTGGCTGCTGCAGGTGTGTTACTGATTAGGGCTGATGGCAGATTTATGAAGTCCAGTGTGGGTTCCTCAGCCCTTCCCGTGCTCCTCACAGGGGTCTCATGGGGGAAGAGATCCCTTCCCACTGCATCCAGATATTTTCCTTGCAGGACCAAGGCTTGGTGCAGGTTTGCATCTGCTTTAGTGTTGACTCTGATCACTCAGGTTGGACAAACTCAGCACTTCCCTTCTTGCTTCTAAAAGCAGGCCCGAGCCCCGGGGGTTCCTCTGGGCTCCGGAGCAGCGGGGCTGGTTGGAGCAGGCAGGGTGCTGGGGCTCCGAGATGCTGCTCCCCTCTCCCCATCACTCATCCAGGGCAGGGCCGCGTTATCTCCAGCCCCGGTGGGGCTCTGCCCAAAATAGCCGCCTTCTGCCGGTGCGTGTGGAGGAAGGAGCGGACGATGATGCAGCGCTTCCCGAAGAGCAGCATCACTGCGCGCGGGGCCGAGGTCTCTATGGCAACCGCGGTAAAAATAGTGCAGCAGCTTTTAGGAACTGTCAGGGTCCGGCGAGAGAAATCCTGGGATGTGGTGTCTGGGGAGCAGGGGCTCTCTGGGGAGCGGGGCTCACCACACTGATGGGGGCTGCTGTCTGTGCCAGGGCTGCTCAAGGGAGAGCAGGATGTGGGGCTCAGGACATGCCCATGGCAGTGCAGAGCCATGCAGGCTTTGCTGGCCTCCTCCACGTGCTGCAGGGACAGCCAGTGGGGATCAGCAGCTCCATCACTGCTGCGGAGATGGTGACCACACATGGAAATCCACTCAATCGCTTTTGCCAGTGAACCCCTCTCAGGATGAGTCTGGTGTCACTTCACCTTCCACTTGCAAAGCAGCACAAGCAGCCCATGCCCACCCTGAAATTTCAGTTCCCATCTCCTGATCCATGTCTGCAGCACGAACAAAGTTTAAACCCCTCTGTAAGGAGGACTGCTGGGAGCTGGGTGGACCTGGGCCATTCTCCTTTCTCTGCTCAACAGTGCCTGCGTTAATTAGACTCTGACTCTAATAAGCTGTGTTAAGGCCTGGCAATAGAGGTGCTGCTGCCATGTGTCACTGCACAGCGAGTGTCCTCCCTTGCTGATGACCGGCTGGCATTTTGCACAACTGACTCAATGTGCTGGGCCCTGGATGGCTGCAATCCCTTGGATCCTGACCCCTTGCCTCCAGGGAGGGGAGCTCCTGGCTGTGAGACCAGGTGAGATGTGGGCTGATGGGCTCAGGGAATGCTGCTGTTTCAGGACTCCCCCACCTTGGCACAGAGCAAGCAGAGGGGCAGCCCTGGGCACTGGGATTTCCAGCCCTGCTGTCTCTGGAGGTGAAGATCCACTTCCCAAACCCCTTCCTGTTCCCCTCTTCTCCTCTCACATGGGGATGGGAATGTGTATCGAAAGTGACTGTAAAATCACTTCGTCAGCCTGCTCCTATCCATGGGGAGCTGTGTGCCAGGGAGCTGCTTTCCCTCCAGTGAGCCTGTGCTGGGGGAGCAGCACCGAGCCCCCGCGGGTGTCCCTACTCCCCTTGTCCCCTGTTCCCCTCATCCCGCTCCCATCCCGCAGCCGGCGGTTGCCCTGACGACGCATCCTCCCTCTCCCTACACTTCCTCCTCCTCCTTCCTTTGCAATCTACGCATTCCAGCACCTCCGCGATGTTTCACTTCCATCTCGGCTCTACTCCAGAGGATCTGCAGAGAAGCCCTTTGGATTGAAAGGCAGCTCCCGGTGCTGGGCTGGAAAGGCACTGACCCTGGGCAGAGGGAATAGCTCCTGTGGGGAGCTGAGGATGGTTGCGTTGCTGCGGGGTGAAGCAGCACTGCTCCATCCCACTGTGGTGAATGTGGGTCCTTCCCAAGCCAGGGACTGTCACAGCAATGCTACTCCTTCCCTGAAGCCACGGCCCCGGTGGGGTCTCAGGGACTCGGGCAGGTTTTGGAAGTACATGGGTGATCCTTGGTGATGGTGTTGGGTGCTGGAGCCCGTGAGGGAGTGGTTCACACGGGTGCTGCTGAGCCCACCAACTCCAGGAGCTCACAGGCGGGCGCAGGAGGAGCTGAGTCGGTTCAGTCTGGAACCGTTACTCTCCATCTGAGTGCAGGGGGTGGGAGCAAAAAGCCACTTGGTCTGAGGACAGGGGGTGAAGAGGCAGAGGTGAAGCTGGGAGTGTGCCTGTGAGCAGGGGAGGGGACGGGCTGGTGGCGCTGGCACCTGCGTCAGAGCCGTGGCGCATCTGCAGCAATGTCCAGAGCTCAGAGCCTGTGGGAGCTGTGGAATTACTGTGATGGGAGAGGCACAACTTCGCCTGCCTGAGAACCCCACCCTGCTTGGGGGCCAAATGTGCCCCGGGTCTGGAAAATAACTGTGTGGTTTGAGGTGTCCATGTCCATGATGTGTGCAATGCACGCTGCATCCTCTGCCATGGCTGGGATTTGCTGTGGCTCCTGGCAGGTGAGGAGGTGCTGGGCGGAGGAGGGAGATGATTTGAGTTTGCATTACACAGAGCATTTGTCGGAAGAGAACTGATCCGTATTTAACAACAGAGCCCTGCAATAACCTGCAATTACCTCTGAGCCGGGTTGTGGGGGTGGCTTTTCATGGCACAGCAGCGCAGGAGCGTCTGTGCAGTGGGTGCTGCAGGACGGGGGTGCTGCAGGACAGGTGGGTGCTCCCACCATCTGCCCTCGTTGGCCCCCCTGAGCCCCTCACCCCTGTGTGTGGCTCTTTCTCCTCTGAGGACAGCCCTGGCACAGCCCTCCCCACACCTGCAGCATTTGCCAAAGGGATGTCCTTGGTCTCTTGGTGACAGGGACATTTTGTGTCTGGGGGGTGAAGGTGGGTGAGGAGCGCTGGAGCAAACCTCTGGGCTCTGCTGCCACATCAGCATCATGTTTAAGGCCAGGCTGGATTGGGTTTGGAGCAACCTGCTCTATTGGAAGGTGTCTGCCTGTGGCAGAACTGAAGGAGCTTTAAGGTCCTGTCCAACCCAAACCATTCCATGTGATGGATGGTGAGATGCGCAGTGCCACAGCAAGGAGCTGCCTGAGCAGGGCTGGGGCCCTGGCACATGCGTGTCCTGCAGTCATCCTTTGTCCTGTGCCATTGCTGCCCCAAGGGATGCAGCAACTTTAATATCTCTCTGCTGAGTGAAATTTCCTGGTTGGGCTTTCATGTCCGCCGGGACACTTATGAAATATCCGGATTCGGTTTTGTCTGAGGAATTGGAATTTCCTATTCATGGATTTAATATAGGGGCTACGTGCTCTGGGAGGGAAGTGGCTGCAGCACCGGGGCTGGCTCAGCCATCGCTGCTCATCCGTGCTGACACCCCCTGGCCGCGGGTCCTGGCTCCGCTCCCTATCGCCCATGGCCGGGGCTGGCGCTGGGGAATTCGGCTGCCTCAGTAGTTTTCCAGCCTGCGCTAAGCCGCGTTTCACGGCTCAGCACCCCCCTGCCATGGGTGAAATCCAAATGCACACGGACAATCCGCGGGCGCTCTGTTTGCAGAGGGATCAGGTGAGGTCCCGGCACCAAACCCCTCATGCAGAAGCAGCCGTGAGAACGCTGACATTTGCTCGCAGCCCCTCTGCGGCTCCCGGCAGCTCTTGGCTCCCTGCATAGGCTGGAATGCCGGGAGCACGCAGGTTTTTTCCCCTGGACCAGATCACGGCGGGATGCTGAGGAGGAACCTCCTCCTCCTCCCGCTTCATTCTGGGACTCACCGCAGCCTCCCCACATGCTGGGAGCAGCCCTGCCCAGCTGAGGGGCTGGGGGGGACTGTTTGTGAGCAGTGCTCTGCCCTCATTTCCCCTCCCTGGTTGCCTGGGGGGATGTCACATGCGAGGACAAGACCCTGTGTTGGCGCTTTGCCTCCAACAAACTGAATCTCAGGGGTCAGGATGGGGCCTGGGCTGTGGGAGTGGGTAGGTCTGGGCAGGAGGGTCCCTGAAGCAGCACCAGGCTTTTGGGGTGCATCCACATGGGGCTGCTTCATCCATGTTGGTCCCTGTCCTGATGCCTGCACCTGAGAATTGAGGGGATTTTGGGCACCCACATCAGGGCAGCTCCAGGACCCCCCTCTAGCCCCTGTCACTGTGATGGGTGTGCAGGGAGATGCAGGCAGGGGCTGCCTGCGCTGATGTCACCCCTTTGTCCCCACGAGGATAGTATCATTCCTGGGAGCCCCGCGGTGCTCTGTGGCTATGTGGGACCACAGGGGACCCAGGGAAAGGAGAACAGGGAGCTGGGAATGAGAAGCAGATCCCGGGAGGTTTAGAACTTCAGGGCAGCTCCCCGTGGGACCCCCATGGGCTCAGTGGGACACGACTGAGCCCCAGAAGCACCCCAAAGCTGCATGCGAGCAACTCGGGGCTCTTCTGAGCAAACCCTTACCTGGCACTTTGCTTTGCTTCCCCACGTCCCGCTTTGCTCCTCTGGCACCCGGCTCCTGCTGTCGGCTGCAGGTCCAGCAGTGCTGCGAGAGCTCACCTTAAAGCTATGGAACATTCGGAGTAAGTAATGTTTCATGTGAGCAGCCCCAGGCAGGAAGAGAGCACAGGAGCTACACACACCACAGTCATTTCTTACTTTTGTAATGACTCTTTATACCAATTCCAAAGGATTTCAAGCTGCCTCCACCAGGACGGGAGCGATCGGTGATGTGCTGGTGCCACGCTGCATACAAACCATCTCAAGTTTTCCTGCAGGACAGACCTGTTGGAGATGCTGAAAGAGAACAAGCCCAGAGGGAAGGACGGGACCTGCCGGCTCTTGGGTAAAACAAGATGTTTCTTTAACCCTTGAGTTTGCTTTGTGTTCGGGTTTTAGTTAGAGTCCCACATCCCAGCAGGGACAGCCTGGGGAGCGCTGGGGCCGACGTGCCAGGACGATGCTCATGCCTCTCACATACCCTTATCAGTTCTCCGTCCAACAGTTACAGTGAAGAAGCTGGGCTGGAAAAGTGATAAGGAGATGAGAGCGGCCTCAGGAGACGTCTCCCCTGGAACTTTAGAACAGAAAACACAAGAAGCTGGAGCAGTGATGGGCGAGGTGGAGGTTTGGACATCCCCAGTTGCCTCTTCCCATCGGCGGCACGGTGTGTCTGCGGTGCGATGGCAGCGCCTCATGTGCCAGTCGCCTCTGCCTGTGCTGCCCGCAGCAAGTGCCCCGTGCCCGCAGCTGCAGCTGCTCCAGCCCCACGGACACTCCCTATTCCCAAATTTCATAAGCGCAGTCCCCTCCCTGTGGGGAGGGACCGGCCCCGGGCGGGGGGACCTCTCGGGTCGGGCTGTGTGCAGAAACCAGGGCTTGAGCAGGCCACATTCATCTGACGCTGCAGAAAGGCACCAACAGCCACTGCCTCCCCCAGTGCTGTGGCAGCACCGGGGGTGTCCCCATGCCAAAGGCAAGAGAACCTCGTCGCAGGCAGCTGGGAATGGTCCATTACCACGTCCCTGCCCACTTTACCCACTGAACATGGGGCCCTGTGCCATGTGCCACCCCATCCCATGCCCCACAGCAGCTGCCCCTGTGTCACTATGCTCCAACCTCTTCTCTTGTGATTTCTCCCCTTGGAGCACTTGAGGGCAATGGCACAAGGAAGACTGCCCAAGCCTGGTCCATTGCATTGGAGTGGGTCATTTGTGCATACACCCACTCTGCACCTGCTCTGCGTCAGAGCACCTCAACTCCTCCTGCTTCCAGCTCCAGCACAGCTGGGGCCGGAGCAGAGGACTCCGGATCTCCACTCCCAGCTTGGGCATGTGAGCGCTTGTTGCAGCCTTCGAGCTGGCCGGGGAACGGTCCTGCTCCAAGACACTTGGGCTGAACTGGAGATTCCCCTGGCATGAGTCAGTGGCACACAACCCCGGGCTCATCCAGAGCCACTGCCGGGGTGATGTTAATGAGGGCTGCAGGAACAGGTAACCCCTGCTCTGTGCTGCAGCTGCCCTGGCTCAGAGCTGTGCAGAGCTGCAGCTTTGGCTGTTGGATGAGGCCGTGTTCAGTGTCTGACTCTGCTGGAAGGTACAAACTGTGCCATCCAAACCGTCTGTGAGCAGAGGAGCAGAGAGAGGGCACTGATGTTTCCCTGCATCAGAGTGAGCCCCACCACAGCCACCCGTGTTTTCTAGTGGGAGACAGGGGTGACAGTGACAATCACATCCCAACTGCTTTGGATGGTGTGAGTGACATGGGGGATACAACAAATCCTGCGTGGCACCACAGGGCTGTAAACAGCTTCCCACTAGTGCAAGTGGTGCTGAATGAGCAGCCCCTGCATGGCTGTGGCTCTTCCCACCCAGCTGTAACAGGTCTTGGAATTTGCCTGCTTTGGAATTTGCTGCTTTGGAATTGCCCGTGCAGGGTTAACGGGGGCTCAGCTCGGAGCAGCTTGAGTCCCACAGCATCGCTGCTGGCTCCAGAGGCTCTCACGGCATTCCCAGCCACGCCAGGACTGCTGCTGGGTGGGAAAGCACATTGGACTCAGCCAGACAGAGCCCGCGGGCCCGGCTCTGGCCGAGCCAAGGCTTTCATCTGTGTGAGCAGCCAGTGGGCAAGCACAAAGAGTGAGCAGCCCCGCATCCCGTGTTGGTTTTGGTGATGATGTAGCTGAGCAGCTCCCAGGGACGTGAACGCTTGTGTCAGAGTAAACAGGGCTTGCTCCCAAAATGAGGGTCTTTCTGGAATCAGAGCCATGGGATGGTTTGTGTTGGAAGAGACCTTAAAGCTCATCCAGCTCCAACCCCCTGCCATGGGGTTCCAGACCTTCCACCAGAGCAGGTTGCTCCAAGCCCCCGTCCAACCTGGCCTGGAACACGACGCTGATGTGGTGGCAGGGGAGTGATGCCCACAGCAGAGGGGCAGAAGCGGTGCTGGGTTGTCCTGTCCAGGTTGCACTTGGTGCTGGCTGATGCCTGCTGCCCATGGGCAGAACCCCTCTGGCAGTGGGGCAGGAGAGATGAGGGCACCCTCCAGGAGTGGGACCCGGGCTGCCCTTGGGCTGAGGTGTGGGACCCATGGGGATCCGTGCAAGGTGAACTCCCTTTGCTGGTGCTCCTGTCTGTGGGTATTAGTGCTGAGCGTCCTCCCCCCACATACCTGTGTTATTAAATAGCTCTTGGACAGAGGGAAGTGAGCTTCCTGCTGCTGCCCTCCGGAGAGCAGAGGGAAAATCTCCCGGGGGTGAGAAGGAAATTGCAAATACCTCCTGATGCCCCCCCCCCCCTTTCCCTCCCAGCGGATCCCTTCTCCAGAGCCGCCGGACCTTCTGCCTGCGGAGGTGCCCCGGAGCACCCAGCACTGGCTGCTGCCACGGCCTCGTGCCCAGCGGCTCCCTGGGGTGACATGGCCGGGCTGGCAGCGGGCTAAGCCTGCTCTGGGTGGCCCTGCCTTGGCAGAGCTTGGGCAGGATCCTGTCCTGTTCCGGTCCTAACGGGGCTGGGATCCCCTCGGCTGCCGGGCAGCCGCATGCCCGAGCGGAGTGCCGGCGGTGGGGGACCCGCGGTGGCAGTGGGGCTGCACTGCCCGCACACGGCCGCTGGATGTCACCTGCAATATGGACTGTGCGGCGCTGCGAGGCTCACACAGCCGCTTGCACGGCCCCGCGCACGGCTCCGGCCCGGACGGATGGAGGCTGCAGGGGTGATGGAGCTGTGGGGGTGATAGAGGCTGCGGGGGAGATGGAGGCTGCAGGGGTGATGGAGGCTGCGGGGGTGATGGAGCTGTGGGGGTGATGGAGCTGTGGGGGTGATGGAGGCTGCGGGGGTGATGGAGTTGCAGGGGTGATGGAGGCTGCAGGGGTGATGGAGCTGCAGGGGTGATGGAGCTGCAGGGGTGATGGAGGCTGCAGGGGTGATGGAGCTGCAGGGGTGATGGATGCTGCAGGGGTGATGGAGCTGCAGGGGTGATGGAGCTGCAGGGGTGATGGAGCTGCAGCGGCGATGGATGCTGCCCACAGCAAT
>JAOEHX010020411.1:11612-25694 GCA_025448015.1 Bolborhynchus lineola | reverse complement strand
ATATGAGGAAAAAATTCTTTACTGTAAGGGTGGTGAGGCACTGGAATGGGTTGCCCAGGGAAGTTGTGAATGCTCCACTGCTGGTGGTGTCCAAGGCCAGGTTGGACAGAGCCTTGGGCGATATGGTTTAGTGGGAGGTGTCCCTGCCCATGGCAGGGGGGTTGGAACAAGATGATATTAAGGTCCTTTCCAGCCCTAACTATTCTATGATTCTGTGATTCTTACTTTATGCAACCACAAACTATGGGGCTTGGATTTTAAAAAATATGCGAAGGGCTTAAACATCAAATTCCCACTGAGTGTCAGTGGGGTATGAGCAGTTACACTCACAGATGTTTCTTTGAAAATTTTATTCTCAGAGATGATTTTGAGTGAAAGTAATTCCACAGAAGCCACAAGGTCAAATTCAGCGGCTCTGGTTTAGCTGGTTTTGAAATCAGACTGACAGCTGGATCAAGTTTTACCCCCAAATCATAGAAACTCAGATGAATGTAAGAAAAAGCAATAACTTTTTGAATGACTAAAATGTGAATGCTAAGACCACAAAACATTTCACTTGTAAGGCTAAGATTGCTTTCACTTAAGGAAAAAAAACCCCACAACTGTCAAAAAAGAACTACAAAGGGAAAGAAGAAAGGAAGAAGGGAAAATGACCATGCACTTCAAAGAGCTGCATGTTCCAAGCTTCCAGAGTTGTGCAAGTGAAGCTATTAGTGGGTTTCTGAGTAGAGCTACCCCACTGTTAAACAATTTCTGTTGTGGACTCACATGTAAGGGATGGGTGATTAGTTTTATAAGTCTCCTAAACATGAGCAAAACCTGCTTGTTGAGGTATACTGACACTAGTAAACAAATATATACCCTTAATGATAAGTAAAATGAGTCAGTAAAAATACATTGTTTAATCCCAAGTGTATGTGTGTGTGCGTGTGTGTGTGTCAAACTAGAGAATGAGGGCACATGGAAAGGCTTCTCCCATCAAGAAACATACTTTGTATTGTGCATATCTGCTACAATAATCTAAACAGGATTACCAGCATAGTAGTCCTTTTACTTTCAGTCTCAAATGGCGTCATGCCGAGATGTGAATTTGCAGTCCAACCCAGCAAGGAAATCAAATGTTTGAAACTCTCATGCTGAAAAAGAGGCAGTTAATGGCAAAATGCTGGGCTACGTGAAAGACAGCCAAAAGTTACCCTTTTAGTACTGCTGCACAGCCAGAAGCAGGCTAGAGTGCTGGGTGGGATTTAGGTCTGAAACACAAATCTAAGCTTGCAAACAGCTATCATGAATAAATTCTATAGCTAAACATTCAGATTAAGCCTGGCAGCACAGAAACTGAGTTTTGAAATTCTTCTTATGCTTTTATTTATTACCATCTGAATGTGCATTCCATCAAATCTCTGACTCTCAATTATGGCTTCCTTGCTGATAAGAGAGGCACATTTCTATTTGCTAAACTACACAGGAGGAAAATACATTCTGTTTATTATTTATGAGAGTAAAGTGCTGAGAAGCCCCAGCGTAGTACAGGCTCTTGCTACCTGTTCACTCTGAAAACAGAGTATGCCTTATTCAGGAAGACTACTTTCCACCTAAGTCCTTGGACTCACTCTCTTCTCTTGCCTGCTTTTTAGGCAGTTTTTTGCTCAGTACTTTACTGACATCATGCTTGAGACCTGCCCTGCTTTCACCACTGACCACAGGGGATTAGCTGGAATTTTAACTGCCTATCAGGGTTGAAAAGGCAACTGAAAGGACAGGGGAAAAACAGCACTGAGAGATTCCTTCAAGATCACACCCCAAGGGTCTGGCACAATTAAGAAGGGAGCCTTAGTTTTCACATCCCAACTAGTAATCTTTTCCAGTCAACTAAACCATACTGTCGCTAGACAACATTCCTGAATCAAATAAGTTTGTAGAACATGCTATAGAGTAATAACTGATTAGCAGGATTTATAGGCAGACATCTGTGCTGTTTTGTATGCCTCTAGTTCCTCTTAGCTGCTTCTTGAATGAAGTGTGACAGCATCAATCCTTACATTTAATTGCTGAGTCTGGAAATACTCAAAGCTGGCTGTTTATCTTTCTTTTCCCCAAATACTAATAAGTAAATAAATAGGCAAAATTTAGAGTTTGAAACTCAACAATATTAATGCTTATTTCAGAAGTACTTAAGGATTTAGTATCTATCTGCTGTCATTTACTGGCAAGAGTACCGCTGAAAACATTGTAAAAGGGGCCCATCCTCGTTAATCAAGGGATAGTGATGCAACACTTCTGTATCTAACATTTTTTTCTACTCCTGTCCTAAGACAACAGTTTTTATCTATTAGCAACACTTCCATATTTAATAACCCTGGCACCTAGTCTATTATTTACAATTAATCCAAGATCTTATGTGAATACCCGCTTTGAGGTGATGTTTATTTTAACATCAATGATGTTATGACTGGATAAATACACTGGAATAGCTGACAATCATGTTTCAAACTGCTGAGACTGCTACAGAAAAGTAAGAATTGCTCCTCTTTTACAGTTCTGGACATTTTTTACTGTTGGAACCCAAGGACTTCTGTATTTCCCAGATGCAGCTAGAAGATCTTGCTGTCATGCATTCCTTTATTGATCACTTTGTCACATCTAGCTTGCTCCTATATCTTTGAGATAGCATTTTAACACACTAATTTTACAGATTTCTAATCTGGTTTGCTTTATGATGAAATAAAAAGGGATTTTTAAATGGTAAACATACTAGGTCTTGATGAAACAGTGATGATTGGAGAAAGGAAAATAGCAGAGGATGGACAGACTGCACAGCTTCTTTGCTACTGCATACAGCATACCTCTTACTAGGTACTGTTAACAGGGTTGGGGAGAAGAAACAGAGAATGGAGGGAGCAAGCAAAGGGAAGAGAGACAGCTGAACTCCTCTCTGTGCACTGTTAAATTTACTCCTGGCAAAAAAATCTCACAAAGTCAGCAGAACTGTCCTGAGAGGAAATCCATTGTAGGAGACAATTAGAGATGCTGCTTAAGAGAAAAGAGCCTGGTGAAATAAAAAGCAGTACTGATTTAGGGTTTTGAATTCCCTATTTTGCCTCCTCTCCTCTCTGACTCTCATGATTTTGAATGAAACATTAATACTGCTTCAGATGTTTCTTCCCTCCAAGGCCAATCAGCTGCTCGGCAGGGCGTGAAGCAGTTGCTCATTTGAACAGCTAACGAGGGAGTGGAGGAACAGAGCTAATTCTAAGGCTTTTCCAGCACTGCTGAAGCTTGCGTTTGCCTTGACACACAGGGAATGACCTGAAGAACCTCCCTCCACTTTGGAATAAGGGAAGTGGTGCTGCATTAATTCTGTGTAAAAAAGCCTGACTTGTCAGAAGAGAGACTTTTTCACAATACAACCATAAACACAGTTTTAAGATTGGAGTAGACATCTTGTTTAGTAAAACATGACACCTTGCTTAGTACCATGGCAACAACTACTACTGGAAATCTTCCTCATAAAAAGGGGTACAGAAAAAAAGGAGGCAAAACAGCCAAAACACTGAGAATATCAAATCCCAAGACTTCCATTTTAACAAAATATCTGTTCCTTCTTCTCTTGGTGCACAGAGCCTTTAGGATGAGAAGTGAATCCTGAGACTGAATTTAGATGTTCCTGAAGGTGAAAAATTGCTTTCCCCCAATATGGGAAGGAAAAAAAACCTACATGTCTGAAGGCATTTCTGGTTCTCTTGTTATAAAGGTCTGTTCTGGTTTCCAGCTCCCAAGAAAAACAGAAAAGAAGGAAGAAAAATACATCAAAGGAAGAAAGAACCATAGAATAGTTAGGGCTGGAAAGGACTTTAATATCATCTAGTTCCAACCACCCTGCCATGGGCAGGGACACCTCACATTAAACCATGCCACCCAAGGCTCTGTCCAACCTGGCCTTGGACACCGCCAGCAATGGAGCATTCACAGCTTCCCTGGGCAACCCATTCCAGTGCCTCACCACCTTTACAGTAAAGAATTTCTTCCTCATATCCAATCTAGACTTCCCCTGTTGAAATTTGAACCCGTTACCCCTTGTCCTAACACTGCAGTCCCTAATGAAGAGTCCCTTCCCAGCACCCCTATAGGCCCCCTTCAGATACTGTTGGTTCTGTTCACAGTGCTGGGTCTCACTTGTAACACTACACACCAAGACAGATCTAGGAATTACCATCAAATCACTCTGGCAAACCTGTACCTGTGCAGTGCTATTTTGGGCACTACTTTTAGCTATTTTATCATCACTGGTCATAGAAGCAGTATGAAATACAGCAGTATGAAAGAAGTCATCTTGACTAGTCAAATAATTTTTCATAGCATAGCTACAACACAAGACAGGTAGAGAATGAAAAATCTAGGCAGGAACAAGACATTAACTTGAGAACGGGAGCAGACATAAAAATGTACCTTCTGCAGTTAACAGAAGCTGGTGGGAACAATGATGCTGCTGCACAGCGAAAAGCCAAGGTGACAGGTTTTCCTTATAAGGTGAAGCCACAATGGCCAAGCTTTTTCTTTCCTGCTTAGCTACAGCCCTGCTGTCACTGTCAAATCATGCTTCCTCAGGCAGGCTTACCAAACTATCCAATCCTCACAAAACCCCAAACCACCAAGCAAACAAAAAAAGCAGTGAGCATCTGATGTGACTCTGAGAAAGTCAAAGCACTTGGACAGATCTGCTTTTACTTTTTTCTAGAAAGGCTTTGAAATTCAGAAAAGTGGCAAATTTTAGTGCAATATAAAATAGAAATGTAACTTCATACAAAGGTGTAACAAGGTGTATCTACAACTTTTCCTGACTATTACATCTCTCTAGGCAGGTCCTCAAAATGCCAGGCTTCAACTTTGTTAACTAATTTCTGAGTGATAGCAAATCTGCTTGGTGCTCTTTGGTCCCTTAGGAACATGAGTGACGTTTCCCTTGTCAGAGGCTTAGCTGCCTGTTTTGCTCCTCATGCCCATCTCCTATGCAGCGCAAGTGACAAGCTTCATGCTTATGCCTATTGCACCATGAGGTCTCTCATGGTGCAATAGCTAGATGCACAAATGCTCTTTGTGCAACAGCTAGAAAATTTAGAACAAACGTTAATCATCATTAGTAACTGCAAATGTAAACCAAAAAAAAAAAAGAGAAGTCTGACTTTTGTTACCGTTTCTGCCTTAGTGACATTGCAGAAATAGGAGCCTTTTCTGATAGCATTATCTATTGCAAAGAGAGGGCAATCATAAAATTAAACAAAATTGGAGCTATTAGTCTAGATTTGTGTCTTATATTACCCTAAGCAAATTGGTAAAGCTTAAAAAAACAAACAGTACTGAAACAAGATTTTTCCTGCTCAGAGCTTTCCATATTTTCTTAAGCAATACCAGATCTGTTTTCTCTTGTATTTGGTTGCTAATGGACCTAAAAGCTTTTTTCAGCAGGCAACAACTGCCATACTGCCACTGCTACACATCCTACATCAGCCCTACTGTAGGGAATAGAATAGCACTCACTGAGAACCAACTCAATATCTGCTTTATTTCCTTCACCCACTCTTGGGAAACACTATCTTCCTTTATGCTGTGCAGAGAGGTCTTAGCCAAATGAATAAACTTCTTTTAAATGGGTAAAAAAATCTGCTACAAAAGGAAACAGAAGATCACAAGACCTCATTGATCATTTTCCAATTAGCATTGTACATTTGTATCTACACATTATAGTAGGATAATTCTTACTGAATTACAAGATGCAATTATTTATATACTTTGATAGGATAAGCACCTTTTGTAATATTTTAATATGTATTAGTGAAACCATTAACTCCATTGGCATGACCCTATTTCAAATTCTATTTCTTATGATTTTACATGTCCTTTGAAAGTTCTAGCTCTAAAATCATTAGTGCCTGATTTTTTTTTGTGTGTGTGTGTGTGTGTGTATTTACATTAATAACCTAAAAGCTTTTTCTGACTGATTGTATTCTAGAACTACTCTAACATTCATCTTTGGTAGATGCACATCAACTGTAAATTGGCTCAAGACACACAAACACATGTGCCAGTTTCGGCTGCATCTACTGTCTGTCTTTCCAAATTCCAACTAACTATAAGAAGTATTCAAGATAAAATCCTGAAGGGTACATTCCTGCCAAAGGAAGCCAGACTGATTTTACTTGGCTAATAAATGTCTAAAATCAAAAAAGAAAAATGCAGCTGAAGATACTGAGCAACTTAGAACATCAAAGATTCAGGGTGATTACAATAGCTAATGTAACAATTTTGCAAGCCATCAGCTGTTCTATGTAATGTTTTCTTAATGGGACAGACTTTTTTCTCTACTCTCCAATAACTGGATCAAGTACTCACTACTTAGCAGTCTAGAGAACACACGAAAAAGACTCACCTTGCAAGATAAGTCTCATCTTGAAATAAGAGCTATGATTTTAGGAATTAGATTTTATAACTTGCAATGGACAGCATTTTTATGAAAAATCCTTCCATTTGTAATTAATTATTATAAATTCTTACCCTTTGAATTAAAATTTTGTTAACAACACAAAATGGACATAAAGTTTTAGACCAAAATAATCTCTCTTTATCTCTTTGGTCTAAATAAAACCACAGAAGCGCTTAAATTAATTACAAAATATAGCATAAGATGTACAATACAATGTTCCTAAGTACAGCTTTGCACTAAACCAACAGTGATCATTATTTTCAGTGAGGGAAGAACTAAAACCTAAAAATGTGGGTTTATACACAAATACAAATATTGCAGTTTATGTTCAGCTTCTACTTATTACAAAGATGCAATAGCGGTGCAAAGCCTCAAGACCAAATTTAAACGCATCTGCTGTTACGACAGCAATCATTTTGGACTTTCTAGGCCTCTGAACTGTCAGTGTAATTAAATTCTCACTAATTAGCTTGTAAAGGAAAATTCCAGAAAGCTATCTGGGTGGAAGTGAGGCAAATTATCTGTACTTGGGTCACTAAACGAATGAATCACAAAAATGTAACAACTTAGAATTTCACCCTTACTAAAAATGGCATTATTGTAATACCAGTTCATGGGTTTTTTAGGAATTAATGACACATAAATCCACTACAGTAGCACCTCTACTTCAGTGATCACAGCTTTGGGTCCTCAAATATAAACTGTTGCCTGTGGAAAGCTTAGGGATATTTCTGAGGGAACTACAATTAGTGAACTTTTTCCCCTCTCCCCTCTATCTAGAAGGAATGTGCAAATCACACTGAAATAAGAGTTATGACAAATGCCAGGATAAATTTTTACTGGCAAGTAAAGTCACATGTAGAAGGGCTAAATTTACTCTTATGTTTTTCATTACAAAACTGGCATTTCAGATGAGAATTCAGGAGTAAGACAGACTGTATGCTATTTAGC
This sequence comes from Bolborhynchus lineola, assembly GCA_025448015.1. Lineage (NCBI taxonomy): Eukaryota > Metazoa > Chordata > Aves > Psittaciformes > Psittacidae > Bolborhynchus > Bolborhynchus lineola. The sequence continues at coordinate 18,262 of JAOEHX010020411.1, read as the reverse complement.
CATCCTGATTCTTAAAAGGTTTGTTTTTATCATTATTGATTAGATTATTTTCAATTATATCTATTTTTGCTATAGTTCAAAATAACCATTTTCTTGAACGTTCACTGCACATTGGACAAGACTTCCATAAACAGTGGTAGCAAGTGAACCAAGAGTCAGTTATGTTATTCAAACATTTAGGATGACTTCACAGAACTGCTTGTAATGATTTCAGTAAATAGACACTCTTTTCATATATATATATATATATATATAATGAACATAGCACATGAGCAAACACACTTTTACTAAATACAAAGGGGTGTAGCTTGCATCAGTCTGTTTAACACAAGCAAAATACAATGTTATGCTATAGTGCCTAGGAGCACAATGTAAACAAGAGATATCTGGTACAATTCCCATACAGGTGAGAAGTGAAAGCAAAATGGAAATGGAAGCTCTAGAAGGTTCTTGGATTCAACACCTATACTGAGTATGAATGCAGAGGCCAAGCAGGGCTGGAGGCCACATTCCTCTTGTCTTTTTTGCATACTTACACTTGCTCTCCAACCCACATCGTCCAAGAGCAGCCCTAGGACAGCAGTGGCCTGACTCTTGCTCAGAGGAACTACAGAAAACCTACTCATGTTTGTCTTCTTAAGTTAGAGGAAAGTACTACTACACTAAAGTTGTTCTGCATCACTGAAAATTGTAAAGTGATTTCAGTACTGCAAGGGTCCTTTTGTATTTAAACAGTATTTAATATGACCATGCTCCAAGCTGATCAAAGCCCAGCATCAGTTTTATTATATGAATGATCTTTGTAGCCTTCTTCTTCTCTGGTTCTGAAGTGTCAATTATAACTTAAATATCTATACAACTTTAGGTTACCTATTATATGCAATGATGTTAAAGTAAAATCTTTACTTTTATTTCAATTAATTTAACTACAGCTTCAAACCGTTATTAAGCACACAGGTAGTCTCTTTTCTTTGAACATAATTGGCTCTCTTCTACACTTTGTTTCAAAGTTTAGTTATCTGCTTGAAACAGATTTGAGGGAAAAAAAAATACTAAGCTCTTCCAATATGACAGGAAAACCACTGAGAGCCTATTTCTTTGACGGGAATTATGCTAGCAAAGCAACAGGAAATCATTTTTACCTTCTGCAAACACGTTCTTGGCTTTACAGAAGACAAAAAGAACACATACTTTTAGCCTAAAATATATAATATCACTGTACTTTTTTTAAACTCTTGACAGTACTTTGATTCCTGAAACCCAAAGGAACTTGGGCTTCACACTCCTTCATTCATTTGACATCATGTCAGTGAATACAATTCACACTTCTCCTCCATCTTGCAGTTTTGCACTAGCACGACATACAGAATACTATCAATTTGAAGTGGCAGAATTTTACATTAATTTTGCAGGAGGAAAACAGAATTAAAAATACAGTGAGCTCATCATGAGTAAAATAAAAATAAAAACATACTGAACGCTGTTTCACCCACTCAGATCTTTTTCATGTCTTTATAACCCAAAAATGTTTCTTGCATTTATCTAGAGAAATCTAGCTGTGCTTATCATCTTGATGAAACTGCAGCTTGATATGTTGCTGAAAGCTGTGGGGGGAATAAATCACTAAGTCATCGGAGTTACAAAACATTCTCAAGAAATTAGATCACTTTCTCAAAACCTTTGAAAAAAAGGGTTTGGTTTAAACTCAGTTCTGAATTGAAGACAAGCTTGCTCAGATACTTTTTAATAGCAAGTGTTAGGTTCCTAGGGGATGACAAATCTGCTGGAATGGCACTCACCACAACCTTGGCTCTTGCACTCCACCACTGGGCTGAGGCCACATTTATGCCATTAAGGCCTTTTTGTTTCCTGCATTTAAAATTATACATTTAAAAATACAGCACTGATTACTAAGATTTTTTATCCTACTGCAAGTCCATAACTGCACCTTCTCATACATTTTCTTCAATATCCATCACATTTCCATTCCCACATTTTTAAGTTTCTTGATTTTCAACTATCTTTACCCTCCATCAAGTACTAAATTCTGACTTTCTGTCACTGTACAATACTGATCTTATAATCAGTAGCATTCTTTATGCCTAATGGCCATCACTATATCCACAAGATTCATCATGTTTTAGTGTCTATTAGGCAATTTTAAAGCACATAATAAAGAACATTTTAAGACTTTCTGTCTTATCCTCAAGACATGCAATCCAACACAACAGAAAAGGAGAGCTTTTCCTTTTTTCCTAGCTTACTTTTTATTTCTATTATTTTTTCTGTTATTAATGAAAATTCATTATGATTAATGGCCTAGGCTTTTTTCCATCCCTTATCTTCGTAAGTATTGGGTTCATAGCAGCTTCCTCTTATCTTTTTATATTTTTATTCGAGGTTTTCAACTGTCCAACTGCAGGAAGAAAAATCCAATCTGCAGAGTGGGCTAAGATGAAGTTTTGTGCAAGGCACCACAGTGTGCAACTCGTATACTTTTTCTATATATAACTTAATTTTGCTGATATTCAGCAAATGCCAGCAAACATGTAACTATGTCTTGAACATTGTATTGCCCTATCTAGCAGTCACTGGAAGGTATGCAGGCAGCCCAAGTTGTTGCAAAGTTGGCAAAACACTACAAAAAAAAGGCAGTGCAGAAGAAATTCATCAGGTCTACAAAGAGCAATACCAACCTCCCACTGCAATTTGATAGGAAGCTGGTGTTTTATAAGCACAGATTCATTACAACAACAGCAATAACAGCAAGTATACACTTTTCTGTTTGGCTTGATTCATGTCACACCAAGTTTTTCAGTTAAGAAGTTGTAAGACCAATCTGTTAGACAAATGGTCCACAGGGAAATGCAACTGGTTTTATTCTTAATACTGATTCAGATTAATACTGCGTCAGAGTCTCCATTAAGATTTTCTGCCTTCATGGGTTTGCTTATTTGCTTCTGGTTTGTTGTTTGGGTTTTTTTTTTTTTTTATTGTGTGCTTGTTTTGTTGTTTGGGTTTGGTTTAGTTTTGTTTGTTTGTTTGTTTTTTAACACATTAGTATAATTCTTCTAGTCAAGCAACTTCTATTCCTCATCTCAAGTACTCACTTTATGCAGCACCATGGGGTGATATTACATGATCTTGAGTGATGGTTTTCAAATGCCAGTATGACTAGAGTGGTAGAATTAAAAATATTATGAACGTTTTACAAATAGGGAATAGATGAATGTAATAGAAAAAGAAGCAGCTTATTAAGGCATGTAAATGCTTAGGACGCCTCTTGGGATTTTCAAGGGTGTTCTGACATACAACTCTTATGGAACTAAGTTTTTTCACCAAATGCCTGATTAGCATTTTTAGTTTTCCAAAAACCTTTAAAATCTGACTCCCCAGGTCACCCTGTAAATCCAGCAGACCAGCACATTAAACCTAAAACTCATCAGCCCTTAAACATATGCTCTAAGCACTGTGGAGCAGCTCCCATAACATAGCAAATTACAAAACCTGAAGATGCTGCACATACCACAAACATCTAGTCCCCTTCTGTTGCCCTCCCAGGCTGAGTCACAGACCAAATACTCAGATCAGATGCTGAGGAGCCACACAGCCAATTGCACCAGATATCAGGCAAGAAGTGAGTGGATCTCCAGGTATCTGGCTGCTCTGTGCTGGGACCGAGGGGTGCCAGGATGCTCATCTTGTAGATGAACCCTTGTATAAGGCTCAGCAATCCCTCAGCTCTCTCCCTCCCTCAACTAGAGTTTGATTTTTCCAATAACTACTGCACTTGTACAGCCTCCTTCCACTCACATAAGAGAAACCCCATACAAGAATGGCTCAAACCAAATGTGCTGTAAAATCATCTGTATCTACCACACAGCTGGGTTTAGGCAAGTAGCCACCTTATTGCAGAAAAAAACCCATAAGGACAGGCTTTAATTCCTGCACAAAAGCTGATTGTGTGTGTTTTCTAGCTGCACTTTTTTCAACCCTAACAAAGTTGCCCACATTTTTTTGACAGCCCTTTTGGCTGGCCTAAGAGGAAGTTGCTCAGTTTGACAAGTGCACATCACCTTCACAAAGGGGAAAAAATTATGACAAGTCTAGCTTCATCTTTTGCCTAATTCTAACAAGAAGACACTGTCTTTCAGGAAAGGTTTTCTTCATCCCCCTGTGTTTAGACCACTAGTGGCTGGAAAGCAAATGGATTGGCTGTCAGGGCTTTTTAATGCCATCATTAAGTCAACGAAAGTCACTAAGTAAATTTAGATGGGTCAATGTACTACCCTTTGATTGTGAATTGCATTACTTCATTTTGGAAGTCACATACACTGCCTTCTTGCAGCCCATACCATCATATCCAAGGACCCAGTAAACAAATGAATGGGCAGCCAGTTTACTGGGACAATCTATGTATTTTAATCAAATAAACAGAAGACAAGGTGAATTAATAAATTCCTGACATTTCTTCCCCACAGAATTGGTTTCCAGTCAGGGCTTACAGATAACATGTTGCCTGCTAGACCCTCTGAGACTGGCTGCAGCTGCAAAAAATAAAAATGTTAAAATTGAGGCCAACAGGAAGATGCTGCCTGCAGCGTAATTGCTCCCTGTTGCTGCACATTGGCTGGCAGAGGTTAGGGACTGCTGCTCTGTGTAATTGAGCAGGTTTGCAACAATACCAGAAGGCCGTTGTATAATAGTGGTTGAAGCAAAACAGGTAGAAATAAACACAGATTTCATTTTATTTTTTTATCTTTAGATGATAAATTTTTACTGAGCAGACAGTGTTTAAAAAATGCTCCCAAACAGACGCCAGGTAGACTTTTTGCCCAAGGCTGATAGAAAAAAAGCAAGTTGTTTCTGAAAGAAATCTGAAGAGCTGTTATCCAAGTAGCTGAGGTTAAAGTCTCCATATGCATTTCAAGTCATTTAGTATTCAAAGTCAGCACTGATTTAAAACATTTCTGGACTCATCACCTGACATACAAATACATGATTGATCCCTTGATAAATGAAAATTATAGAAAATCACAGGTGCCTGTCACAAAAATGACTGCTTATGTGAACAAAGCAATTCAATCTGCCTATCTGTACTAAAGAATTAAATTTACCTAATTTTATAGAATCCTTCTAAAACATTGCATAAATCACTTTAATTTGAAAAAAGCCAGAATGGCTGCAAATATCTTTGGATACAAGCAAACTGAATGCCAGAAAATTCCTCATTCATTTATTGTCATAGCAGATCACTGTCACCAATTTTTTCTTAGTTTTACTTGTTTCTTCCAGGCCTTTCAACACATCCAAACATTAGTCAGTAAGTTACACTGTTGGTTCAGACTCAAATGACAGAAAAAATATTTAAGGCTAGCATGTCATCAGACTGCTCCACGCTAAATGACCTAATTTATGTCAGAGAATATTAAATAAATTAATACCGTCCTGTGAGGATCAGCTGAGCTGAGCCAGGCTTTCCAGCACTGCATATGTTTATCAACTTCACCTTTCACTCTCTAGATTTCTCATATTAAGCAAACACAACCTGACAGTATAAAAAGAAATATACCAAACTCCTACTTCGAATTGCAATTTGCCTTTTCCTCACAGCTAGAGATGTACAGAACATCAGCAATCTTTCAACATTTTCATGCAGCTGGAGCTCAGCTGCCTTGTTAAAGAGCTTCCTTAAGTTAAAGTTTCTGTGTTACACCAAGACATGAAAAGGCAATCGTAATCCAGGCACACACAGAGAAGCAGTCAGTGTACATCGTATCAGACCTTCAACCCCACATATGCTACAGAAACCAAGAAACAGTCTTTTTTTTCCCTGTGAAATACACAGAATTAGAAAGTTCGGTTAAATTGTGCTGCATCTAAACTGAGCTATCACACCCACTCCCAAAAACACCACCACACCACACCCCCCATCTTTACAACTGAACCCGGCGTAGCGGGAAGGGCCGCAGGAACCCAGGCAGGGCCCCGGGCTTGAGGCACTGCAGCAAGCTCCGGGGAGGTGGCGCCGGGCGGGGAGCCCGGGCCCCCTCCGGGCCAGGCGGAGCCGAGCCGACCCCAGCGGCGGGACAAAGTTGCCGGCTAGCCTCCGCTGCCGGCACCGGGATGCGGCGGGGAAAGCTGCCGAAGGAGGGCTCTGCATCTCCTCCAAGAGCTGCCCGCCGGACGCCTCTAACGGAGACCCGGCAGCTTAGGGCGCAGCGGCAAGCAGCCGAGCCGGGAAGAGCATCCTCCGCCGCCCAGCTCGGGGCAAATCCACACACACACTCCCGGGAGCTCCCGCCCCTCCCCTGTCGCTTGCTCGCACCCCTAGGCAGGCCTCACCCCACGGCACCCGGCCTCCGCGGGACGCCGGGGGATGTTCACCTTCCTCCGGTATCCAGGGGACGGGGGAGGCCGACAGTGCCTGCAGGCCCACGGCGGCGGCCGTACCTGAGTCGGTGAGGCGGGGCCGAGCTCTGTCCCGCAGGTAGTAGATGAAATCCCGGCAGTTCTCGTTCTCCACCGCCCCGACGGAGCACAGCTCGGCCAGGAGCTGCAGCGCTTTCTCGCAAATCTCGTCCTCCCTGTCGCCGGGCATCGCCCCGCAGCATCCTCGGGAGCGGAGCGGAGCCGAGCCCTGCGGTCAG
>JAOEHX010020411.1:0-11339 GCA_025448015.1 Bolborhynchus lineola | reverse complement strand
CCCCGGGACACGGCCCCCAGCCCCAGAGGCGCTCTGCCCGGCAGCGCTGTCAGCGGCGGGGTTCGATCACGGCGCCCCACGATCCGCGACCCAGCCGTATCGGGGGGGGGGGGTGCGGAGGAAAACTTGGGAAGCCGCGCAGAGTCTGATGGAGGATGGTCCTGGACGCAGGTCCTGTAGGCAGATCCTCAGCATCCTCCCTTCCATCGCCGGCCAGCCGCAGACCTCCGCCTTGCTGGTGGGCGTTTAATGTTAACAGTGTGCTATATACCGTATGTTCTTTGCATCCCACTGCCTGTTCAGAAATTACTCCATTCACTCAGCTAATTGTCTTGAAATTATAGTCGATAAATAATGTGTGTCCTCACTGTCGGGTACCTAGCAGAGGGGAAAACGTTAGAAATTTACTCTGGAAAGGAGGGTGCTATTAAGCGAGTTCATGGTTTGGCCTGAGTGATGGGTTAGAAAGAGTTAAAGCACCGATGAGAAATCTCGGGCACCTGCCAACCGGCCATAGCCCGGGGGGAAAGGTAGGAGAGCCTTCTGTAGTAGCTGAAGGCTGAGAATCTGTCTGCCATTAAGGGTGTTTATCTTGACAAGCAGGAGATCTGAAAGGTGTTGCTTGGCTTTGTGGGTTTGTAGGGAGGGAAGCTGGTGCGTATCATGAAGGGAAAAGCTGAGAAATGGCTGCTCCATTTAACGTGATCACACACACACACCCCCCCCCACACACACACACACACACCCACACACACCCTTTTGTCATAGTTTTAGCAAATGTCAGAGGCCATGATGAGCTTGGGAAGTTCAGAGTGGTATGGATGCCCAGCCTGCTGTTTGAAGGCTGGTGAATAATGGTTCTAGAAAGTGTATAGGCAGCAACATCTTCTAGTAGAAACTTTTTTTATATTTTATTTTCTCCCTTCTTTTAAGGAAAAAGTGTATCATGAAAGAAGTTAAGGTTTATTCTGTGAATGGAGTAGATGTGAACAAAAGTTGCATATTGGTATAGCATGTTGTCTCCTAGTGATTTGGCAGCACTGCTGTGTCTTAAAATCATTACCTTTTTCCTTTTAATAGAAAAATTATGTCTGTAAAACTTTATTGTATAAGCCAGGTGTCATTCCGTCACTCAACAGGCAACTCTTTCACACTGGCATGTTATTAGGGAAGAAAATAGGTAATAAAATGGTGAATAGCTGTTACAATTGTTGCCATCATATTTCTGAAGCTGAGAGATTCTTATAACATTAAGTATATATTTTCACATCTAGACATGGGGAAGCTCCCTACTAGTCTCAATAGGTGCTGCACAAATATTTATTTGGTGCTGGAAATGCCAGTGGCTTACTTCTCTGAGCATGCTTTCTTCTCTGAGGATATGCAGGTACAGTTCTGCAAAAGTGTGGTCAATCACAGCTCTTTCTCTGAAACTAAGCAGCAGGCCTTAGTAGTACTGCCGCTCTTCCTGCTTCAGTGAAGAAAGGGTAAAATTTAGAGAACTTGGTAGAACCAGAGATACCAGAATACATTTTTGGGAAAACCAGTTTCAAGAGGGCTGGTGAATTACTTGTGCATATGTAAGTTTTCTAGGAGTAGGAACTTTTTCATCTGCAGCACAAAATCCAAGTCCTGGACAGTGCTGGCAATGCCTAATAAAGAGGAGGAAAGACAGAGGAACTATCAAAGACCACAGACAGAAACATTAGTGAATTACAGTCCAAGTCATCCAGCAATCACGTGTGACCAGGTTTGGAATTACTGTACAATTTGTGCATCGTGACTTATTCATGCAGCTTATTTGGCTATATTTTGGTAGTTTGGCCCTGATCTATGTGGCTGTGCTGTTCTATAGCTTGTACTCTGTCCAGGATAGATAATAGGTCAACTGCAATGTAATATTAGTGCATTTACTAGACTGTGGTTTTTATCCTGTGGGACCACAAGCCCATCCCTAGCTTGGGATCTGGCTTGCTGTAGTGTGAGCTCTGGACAGGCTGGTGATGAAGCAGTAATTTCTGTATCTTTCTCCTTTAACTAAAATATCTTGCCTAATTTTTTAAATAGCAGCAATTTGAAGGCGCTGAGATATTTGTAATGCAGATGGTGATGGTTGGAAAGTTTTAATCTGGTGGAGGAAAGACCATGAAATTATTTGGACATTACTGCTAGTAACCAAAGGCATCTATCCTCAAAAGCTCTAGGCAGGTACTAGGTGTACTCTCTAAGCAATTTCCCATGTCTCTCTCTGGAGATAACAGCAGTAAATGCATCTGCTGTGTCTCAAAGCAAGTGCAACTTTTCCTTACTGTTGTGAGAGCTGGATCTTATCTGCCATTTTGTTGTCATTGATTGCATGTCCCTGTTCTTGCAGGCACTCCTAATTGTGGTGAGTTTTCTCCTGTGTCAGCTGCAGATTTTGCCCATTCAGAAGCTTGTGTTGTTTGAGACCCCTAGTGAATGTAGTACTTGCTAACTTTTGTCCTAGAAGGGCATTGCAGCGGATCACTCCTGTTAACTTTATTTTGCAAGTTACAGCTCGTACTGACCATAAGTCTATTTTTTGCTGTTTAGCTCAGAGCAGCCCTCACCCAGTACAGTGTACTCAGAAGTTAGAAAAAAAAAAGAAATCCCCAAGACTGCTACACGTGAAGTCAGAATAAGTTTAACTGTCTGACCTGCAACAGTTCTGTCACCGTCAATTGACGCGTTCTTTCTTTTCTTGAAATAAAGCTTTCTCCCAGTATTCTGGCAGTCACACAGGGGTTGCTTGGCAATGAAATCTTCTTCAAAGCTAAGGTGTTGATGAAACAAATGCCTTTCTGGAAGAAAGTGAGGCAACTTGCATCAGGATTTTTATTATGGCTGCAACCAGAACATATCAAAGGTTAGTATCAAGTATTTATAACTGGTTGAATGACATTTGGCTACAAATACATGGATATAGCTCATCATGTTAATACTTTTTTCTTTAACAAAAGGGAAGAAAGAGGCCAGTGTATCTCAGGAAATCAGGGAAACATGTAGAGCAATTGACTTACTAAATGCAACACAACAAACAAGGTTGGTTTTGGTTTTTTTTCCAGAAATCAAAGTGGATGAACTCTGTGATTACAGAAAAGGTGGAAATCAAGGAGTACATTGCTATGGTTAAAGGATGCCCTTGTGCTGAAGTCCAGCTGGAGAAGGGAAATGCCATTCTAGGACCAAAGATTGATACACCTATCAAATCTTTGTTACTGACTGAGCCAGACTTTCTGCCTCACTGTCCCTCATACATGCATATAATCTTTACCTTCTGTTCTTAATGGATATATCTTTTTATACTCCTTGAAAGTAGAAAATGTTTAGGTGAACATACAAGAAATAGTAACATGGGTAATGACTACTGAGTGTTTGTGAGCTGGTGCTTCTCTGGGCAGCTTTATTCTTAAGGTATATTAGTTATTCTTCATAGAAGGTTTTAGGAATGCTTTATAAGGGGAGGGAAGTTAGAAAATAGGTATGTTCCCTTTTGGGCTTTTGACTCATTGACTGCTAGAGGTCATATGGACACAGGTTAGTGTTAGACTAAAGGGAACGTCTTATGAAACTTTGACAGCTGTTCTTGCATAGAGGTAATAATATGGAGACGTTTAAAGATTCTGAGATCAGTATTCAATACTGTGTAACAGGAACATGAGAAAGGATGGTGGTGTATTTTCATTATGGTATTTATAAAACCTTAAGGCTTTTTATGTAGAATCACATGTCTTTTATTGACATCTGTTCAGATTTTTAAAACATAATGCATAAAAACAGTGTTAAACACTGGATAGTACACAGCTTTGTTCTTTCCTCTGCGGGAGGCCTGGAAGCTGTTTCTAAGTCAGAGTTGGTAAAATGTCATTACAGAGTATCCTGAATGATGGTAGTTAGGTTGGTTGCTTTCGCACAGCAGGTCCTGGAGGAAGAGCAAAATGTCTGTCCTTTACTGAGCAGAAAAAAAGTATGTCAGATCTCTTAGATACCATCAAGCATCACTAGAAGCTGTGCTGTATTAGAGGATTAGGATTATACATCTGACAGCCAGTGTCCTGATACAACTGGGGCTCAGCTAGATTTTATGAAGTGAGTTGAAAGGGTTTGGATAATGATTGCATTGCTTGAATGAAGGTTATGAGAAAAACCAAGACAGCTACTTTACGTCTACTGTAGCTCATCAACGGGATTTTAGGGGAAGGCATTTTTTCCCATGTTGCTGTTGGGCAAAGCTTTATTGCCTAGGGAAGAGAAAGAGATGCAAGCTCAAAGTAGAAGACACTGCCTGAAAGACTAAACAGTGTAACATGAAGACAAGCTATTTCAGATGATGAATCCTTTTCATGACCCCTTTATAGTAGATAGCCAGGTTGGTTTTTTTTCTTGATCTTCATGCACCTCACATTGTTAAGAGAGGACTATAGATGCTGCAACTTCTCACCCACTATTTTCATCTATCTTAAGAAAATTTCCTCAAAACTAGAGAAAGAGGGAGAAAAACACCTCTTCTGATTTAACTTTCATTCTAGTTTGACAATCTTTTCCCTAGCAGCTTTTACAAACACTACTGGGGAATTAAAAAAAAAAAAAAAAAGTTTACTGAATAATTCAGTCCTGCGAGTGAATTGAGCTTGAGGAGAACTGTTGAATTCCCAAGTCTGTGGTCTGTGGTTCTTGCTATTGACTGCTCACATGGATTTAAAATCTTGTCTCCACAGTCAGTGTTTTCTATCTCCCCTTTGCAATTTTGTCCAGCTTTCCATCCGTTACTGCCAGCAATCTGATCTTGTGAATAAACATATGGAGAACCATCAAAAAAGCTTCCTACTACCAAGAGGAGCCATAGCTGGTATGAGCTACACTGAGCTCCTCTCTGGCTGAAGTTCTGCATGTATCTATGCAATTGTAAATCAGAATTTGACACTGGACTCAAATGTTGAAGAGTGTCAAATGAAAGTTGATGGAGCCAACATGCTGAGTATGAAGTCACCTTTTTTGACTTCTAAGGCCTGGTGGTTTTGTTCCTGTGCTATTGGGTATTATGTATCACACTTTCCCTTAATGTTTGCCTGTTAGCTGATGCTGCTTTTATTACCAAAGTTTTAATCCTACAAATACACATGAAGGCATGGTGTGAAAGAAGGAAATTGATATCCCAGAGAGAAACAATCAAATAATCACTTTAGTTTTACCTTGCAACAAAAGGATGATCCAATAACCAAAGCTTCATCTATAACATCTGTCTTTTACTGCTAAGGTGTGTCCCCTTAAGCCGTGCTATGGCTGTAGCTAGGTTGGAGGCAAAGCCCTGTCTTCATTTCTAATAGCTAGTCATTCTTGGCTAAAGAGGAGTAGTATTGACCTTTACATTGCCTGGTGCACTTTTTTTTTAGAGAAAGAGAATATGCTGAAAAATGTTCCTACATTAACCCGGACAGTCATCACTCTGTTCTTTTCTGAGGCACTGTTCCTAGTATCCTCCTCTCACGTGCTGAAGCTTAAGGAAGGTGGAAGCTTGACATCAAAAAAGAATCTCCTGAAAATGGGGTGTCTTACTCATTCCAGATATAGCCATGAAGTTTATTATTTATGTTAACATGCTAATGGGAGCCAGATGAGATAGGAATTGGTCCTGTACTTTATGCATATATAGCCAATAAGTAACAAAAAACCTCAAAGAAACAAACAAAAACCAAGCAAAAATTAAAATTAAAATCTTTATAACATTTGAGTATTTGTAAAAGAGTAGAAAAATAGATCCTGTTTTCTGCAAGGTGGAATGGCGATGTGGTAAATGTCACTGAAAGTAGCTTGTCAGGAAAAAAGAAAAAGAGTAGGATAATAGTCTAGCTAATATGAAGGACTGTGTATAAAACCTGAACCAGGCTTAGCAGATCTTGAAGGCACTGAATAATGTAAATGTTACTACCTCCAATGGTTTGTTTTTTCCCTAGTTCAAGATGCAGAATCATCTCTGATAAAAATGAATCTGAAAATTGATAACATACTGTCTAGTGGGACCTCTATATAACTGATGGTCTCTCTCAGTTCATGTGAATAAATATATAAAACCTCCATCATAATGTGGACTTCAGGAAGGTTCTGCTAATGTATTTCCACTCAGCTGCTTACAGCCTCATGTTACTATTTCCTAACCAAAAGAAGGAATAAAAATATTTTGTGGTTTTGTGCTTTACAGTTTGATGAATTTGTAAGAGAATGCTAAGAAAGTACCTTTTGGTGAGGACAATGTAGTCCCTTATATTTTTACCTTAAAAGGTTGCATAACCTTCAGCTAAACAAGAAGAACAAAAAAACCCAAACACCCAAAAGAAAACCCTTTTTTGATTCCTGGTGATTTAAGACCTTATAAATTATAATTATCACTAGTGTTTCTATAGTCATGGCCTTCTTTGAAAGGTCATTACATCTGTAAAACATTTTGTATTAAATGTAGATCAGATGGGATCTTCTTGTAAGTAAAATAAATTCACAAGTGCCCTTATGGATTGATGAAAAGTTTTATTCCTTTTGGATCTGTCTTTAATTTTGGTTAACATATAATAAGATAAGCTAGAGGCCATGCAGAAGGAAGTATTGGTTAAAAATAGTAAATTAATTGCAACAAGAATAACCTTTCTGCTAGGTGTTCTTGAAGTGGAAAGTTAAAAATGCTAACTGAAATAATAGCATAAATCCTCAATAGAATTGAGGATTCACTTGGTCAGAAAGTTCAAGTTCTGTGTTGCAAAAAACTGAAATGTCCAGGTGGCCTCATTTGTTACATTCTGCTTCAGCTCCATGGTTTCTAACTAGTGCACACATGAGCAGATGTGGACTGATGGTAAAGAAAATAAAGGGATAGAGAGGTCGAATGTTGACGTCTTCCTCTTCAGGTCTGTTGAAGATCATCATTTTCTTACTCAAGTTATTTCTGTCCCTTTATTTTAAACAGAAAGACTTTATGATAATTTAATTTTAGTCTTAATTGGAATGCTTCATTTTTTTTTGACACAAATTTATTGCCTTCTTTCTGTATTTTATTTGACATGCCTAAAAAGGGAAAAATCTGGAAAAATAAAGAGAGAGAAAGTTATGAATTTGGGTTCTGGCAGTAAATATCTATATATCACTTGTACCTTTTATTTTTAAATGTTAACTAAATTTTGGAGAAAGTGTTACACCAGTAATATTGTTACAAGTATGGTGTCCCAGCAGTCATGTTGGACCTTTGGGGTCAAGCCAATATGTTGGAGGTCAGAATGGCAACCTCGTTTTGGAAGTTTTGTTGGCTTGACTCTTTTTGTAATCCCTCTGGAGCATGTGTCACATGTATTGTTGTTCCGGGCTCAAGGCAGGGTTTGGGCATGTAATCCTTTTTCCCACAAGCATGAATACAAATCAGAGTTGAAGCACGTGCATATACATTTTTGATTCAGGCACCAGAATACTTCTAGTTTTTATTAAGTTGGACAATCCATATTCCTAAATTTAGACACTTCCCAAGTTATCACTCTGAATCAGAACTGCCTACAATAATGCTCCTGGACTCTTGTGTGAGTAAAGACGGTAAGATCCTTTTCTCAGATCTCCGGCTGAAGATGAAAGACTTTATCCTGAAACTACCCAACTTTTATAACTTGGTCACAGCCTTGTTACTAAGCAGACAAATGACAGAAATAACATTGTTCAGTTTCCTCTTCTGCTTAAATCACTTGAAGAAGGAGGTTAAGGAATCCCAGCTGAACATGCCATTTTGGCTGCAGTATGACTTGCGGTACTTCAGTGCAGTGGCTGCTGCTCTTCTTGTCCTCTGCAACCACAGGACCCAGTGCCTGGCATAAATCTGCATAAGACAGCAGTTTTATGGGTAGCTTGGACGTCTCCCTTCCCAACAGAATAACAAACAATTTCTTCTACTGCAGTTGAAACAGGTGAATAAATGAGTTGTGCTGCTGTCTGAGATGCTTCTGACAGAAACCCAGGAAAGCTCTTCCTTTGGCAAAGGCATAGCTTATGACTGAGGCCCGATGCATAAATGAGTTTCTTTGAGACTTAATGGCAACAACATGATAAACACTTTGGTCAGAAGAGTAGAGTTTGGGCTTTTATATATCTTTTTGCAATGCTGAGGAGATAGACTCTGAAGTTTGATTTGTTGGTTATGTAATTGGTAATAATTACAACACAGAACCATTTTTCTTCCACCCTCTGATCATCTCCCCAAACAGTTAAGAGCTATTTTCCTTCTCTGAGGATGTTCTGATGAAACTGATGCTATGTGCTAGGTCCTAGCCACCTGCTTTACTTGCTCATGTGAATGCTTTATTGAGTCATACTCCCAAAATATATTGTTGCCTAAATCTAGGGAAGATTGGCAATTGCTAGCAGTTGAACTTTCATATTATGCCAGAGTTTATGTTAAAAAATAAACTCTTACAAATTATCAGTGTCTGCAGAACATATGAGTTGTTTGCTAAGAAACAAAGGACAGTAAGCACCTAGTCTGCTATGTGAGAAGGGTTTGCTTTTGCTATTAATTACTGCAGGAAGAAAAATCCACAGTAGACCACTATATAGGAAATTGCAATTCAGTGTTCCATACTTTTCTTCCTAAGTATTGAAGCTGTCACAGAAATGTTCCCCATCCTGTGTCAGCTACTCATATGTCAGCTACTCTTAGCCTTAAGTGTTATGTACATTCTTCTTTTGGCATTGTGAATTTTCAGTTCTTTTCAACAGAACAGTATCTTTTCAGCCAGAAGGGTGAAGGTTGCTTTGGTAAGGCAGAGGGTACAGAGTGTCTGTAACTGAACTATTGAGTTTTTCTGTGATCCAGAATCTGTGGGCAAACATCTTTTCTCGAGGAATTGGCTCTTAGTCTTGCCTATTTGAAATGATATCTAAATGAGACACGCTTGTACTGAGGTTCTGTTATTTTATCTTCTATATCTTTTGATGCTAACCTCCTGGAAGAGTGTCTGTCTTTGGGGAAGGATTCTAGGTGGTACTGCAGGTGGATGATGGTATCCACCTTTCAGTCCACAGGACACAGGGAAAATGTAAAATGCTGCACAGGTCCCAGCAATCCCCTGGGCTGGACTCCAACAAGGTCCTTGATCAGTAACTGAGCTGTTTTGAGTTTTGTTGAGGCATCTGTCTGTCCCCAGGGATTATTTGTGAAAGACTGCACCTTCCCCCCACATTAGGAAGTGGAAGGTGAAGAATGCATTATCCACCCTAAGAATAAAATTATCCTGGTTTTAAATCGTTGAGGCTTCATCTCATGCAAGTTTTGGATACTACAATCTCAGGTATAGACAAGCTGAAGGGTCTCCATAAAAGAGAAACCAAAAAAAAAAAAAAAAAAAGAATAGTCTTAGAAAACTGTGTTTTGTAAGCATGACCTGTGAGCAAATGCTAAAAGAAATAGACATTTGCATAAGCTTTTCTAAAGGAAGAGAATGATCTTTTGACTGTGGAAAAGTTTGTTAGGTTTTCTGGCTTCTTTAAATAGAAGATGAGTATGATTACATAGAAAAGTGGGACAGAATATAATCAACTCTACAAGTAGTAAAGAAAATAAAGTTTTTATGCAATAGTAGGGTATCTAGCTGGATAAGGAAATTCAAGTGAGCAATGCATTTTCATCTTTAATGCAAATCATGCAAAAGCATTTTGTCTTGATGTCTTAGAAGTGGTTTAAACAAAAATTATTTTGATTTAAAATATTTTTTCTGAAGTAAATAAGTATACCTTTGCAGTTGCTGTTGAATATTAAGCTTAGACAAAACATAAAAGCATGTCTTATTTCAAAAGCAGCCCACCTCAGACCAGTTAACATCCAGTGAAATTCCCACAAATTCATTGTGAAGACTATGGTGACTATATTTACTCATAAAATTTGGTAAAAGCAAAGTAATCTGTATGCATGTTTGATATGATTTGATACAACAAGAACATTTAAGTATATTGCAGAATTGGTTCTGAAATTTGTTTATGTGTGATCTTAGTTCAAGGTTTAGTTTATCTAGTCCTCTGGACTACAGGTTTCCATTTGTAAATGCAATTCAAAGCTGACCAATGAACCAGTCACGGTTTCAAACTCCCACTGGGGTTGAAAAGCTTCTAATGGGTAGCTGAAGCATATTTCACTTCCCTCAGAAACAAATTTATTTCATTTACATGATGTTTGAAATGTCCTGGTGTAGTAGGAGCATGGACAATTAGGGGATTACTTTAGAACTGCACTGTTGCATTGAATGAAAGGATTTGGATATGAAACTTTTACAGTTCCTCCTGAATCACACAGTGGACAATCTTAATTTATCACACATCATCTTTTGTTTTTATTTTAAAAATACAAAGTTGTTACAGCAAACAGATATGTCTACTTTCCAGTGTATATTTTATGCCAGTATAAACGTGTGCAAGCTATGAAATGTTTGGTATGATTTTTTTATTGGTAGTTTTCATCACTAAACTGTCAAAGGTGACTTAAATTTCTTCACTTAACAAAGAGGTTGTTATTAATAACTTTCTTTTTTCTTGACAGACATGCCAAATTATCAAGGGTGTGGAATTTTCATCGTATTATTGATAGCAACTAGACATTTTTGAAGTGCTCATCAAAAGTGTCTTCAAACTTTTTCTTCTGTCGAACAACTTGATGTTCATTAAAAAAAGGATAAATGTTGATAAAATGTGAGCACCATGTATTTTCTAAGTACACATCTATCTGTTATAGTCCTTAACATTAATCAAAGTATCTAAATCCATATGGTAATGACCTCAATAATTTACAGGCCAATATCTGCAATCATTTTTTGTCTCAGCTATATTTGTGTGAATGTAGAAGCAGTCTTCTGACTGGATTTGCTGCTTCTCACTTTGGGAACTAACATTGCTTAATAACTATTAATTAACTTACTGTAACCTTACATAATTGGAGTGCAACTTCTTAAGCTGACAGTTTCTGACCTAAAAGTTGTATTTATAATTTTTATCTGAGTCCGAACTTTCCTTCTGTTCATTATGGTGCAACCAGAGTTGGATGAGAAATGTCTTTCCAGTTTTTTGAAATTTTGATGAATTTTATAGTAACTTCTGTTCCAGTGTGGGCAGAGAACATGTTTTTTTCCAGAGTGTTTTGGATCATGGGTGGTTTTTTTTCTTTTGGTTTTGCTAATAAAATTTGGACTGTCTTCATTTAGCCAAAGACTTTGGCGGTAGAAGCACGTCTTGGGGACAGAGCACCCTGAATCAAATGCCTAATACCTCCTTCTCTGTGAGTTTTCTCACAGTCAGTTTTCTATATC